>BMAO01029737.1:0-71049 GCA_019973975.1 Trichonephila clavata | reverse complement strand
CTCTAATGATAGCCTATTTTCCACTTGTTGGGTTAGCATAGGCTTAAGCCGTCCTAATGATTAGAATTAGAAGAGACTCTTCATTCTTATCCATTCTTATTTTACTTATGACGAGGCGTCCACCCGTTGGTGTGGCGTTATTTTTAGGAGAGTGAGTGCAAATTCAGGCGTCGTTCTCGTCACTTGACCATGGTTCAAAATTACGAGACCCGTCACAAGAAACCCTCGAGTAGCCGAACAGTGCGACATTAATATTCTCTCACTCACGAGGCGTCCAAGTTTGTGGTGTGCAACTTTATTTTGACGGTCAGTGAGGTTGGGTGAGGATGGTGGAGATTTTACGGTAAGCACAGAAAAATAATAAAGAATGATTAAAATAAAAATGCTTGGTGCATTAAAATATGTTATTATATTTATGATAACACATATGAAAGAATTTTTGATAATTATGTTATGATTTTTTGTTGTTGATACTTATGCCGCCTGATCGACAGTAACATCAGATTAAAGCCCTAAAATTCATCGTGGTAAGGGGCTAGTAGTATGCCTGTCATTTGCCGTAGTTTTGAGCCCCATTCAAGTGACAGTATGATTTTTTTGGCTCGATTCCACCCCAATTTAGAGGGAGAATACCCTGGGAGTCTTCAGAGGCTTCCCAACTTTCTTCCCCTTCCAACAACCCCACGTGAGAACTTGCGGCTCAACGGCTATTTAGAGTATACCCTTGCCGCAAAGGCACTATACATTTACAAACATCCATGCCTTCTCCGGGAATTGAACCCAGGCCCTACGGCACAGCAGTCAGCGTCACTAACCACAAAACCGGATGGGCGGCATGATTTTTTTAAATCTAGAATTTGCTTCCGGGTTTGATTCTTATTTAATAATGTTACCGAGGATGGCTTTAAATCTGTGACACACACACACACACACACACACACACACACACACCACACACCACACACACACACCACACACACACACACACACACACACACACACACACACACACACAATTTCAGAATCCCCAGTGATATAGAAAAAAGTTTGGCAAGAAAAATCCCTGCCCAAGAGTTGTTTTTCATGCTTGAAAATATTCATAACTTGAAATCTGTTTGTGAATAATATGTACTTATAAAATAGTTTGTGTGTGTCTGTGATGCAACACAAAAACTTAAAAACCTAGATGCGTGAAATTTGATACGTTGAAAATATTAGTTACCATGCTATATACCTCTCTAAGAGATTTTTTTCGAAATTCTACAGATTTTTTTATAAGTTCAATCTTTAAGTGATTCTCCTTAGATTTAGAGGTATGACGTCATCAGGTCTATTGCTTGAGAGTCTCAAATTATTTTCTTCAAGTAATGTTTTGTAAATTGTTTTCATTATCATTATATTCATTTACCGTTGTATTTATACATTTGTTTTTCATAGAAGAATTAAAATAGTTTTTTTTTTTGAATAAATCATCATAAAAAAAGTACACTTTAAAATTATTTTCACTTAAGTTTCGGCAACATGGTTTATGTTTACAGTTCTTCTTTTGCATTTAATAGGTTGTATTTAATATAAAATAGGTCCTAAATTAAACCTATTTTATATTCTTTAGCAGTTCTTAGATAAATTTTGATTTGATTTGTCTATTTTAGATAATTTTTAACTGTGTTACTATATTGCAATTTCTTTTAGAAACGCACTTGCCGCACGCACATGTAATTGGTTAAATAAAAATATTTTGAAAAAAAAATGTATAATATCAGAATTTATGATTGCTCTTTTTAAGTCTTTTTATCATTTACACTTTTTTTTTTAAATAAAATCATCTGAATAAGTAATTTACAATGGTTTTTGAAAACTGTTTACAAGTATATTTTTATAATGGATGTATAAAATTAGTTTGGAGATATAACCATTATAGTTATTATTCATCTATTTTAATAATATCATTTATTATTATGTAATAATTGTTTGCATTATATTTTATTGAAGAAAAATATTTACACGAAATTCTTGTATGAGTTCCCACCTATGATTTATTGAATTAATAATACCGAAAGCCACTATTAACACTTTAACACACTTGCGTGACAAATTTCACAGAGACACTCACCTGTAAACATAAATAAAGCGCATGCGCAACAGAAGGGAATTCATCGTTTCTTAATAATTACTGTCGGATCATAAAGGCAATAAACACCAAGAAGGATCTTAAATCAAAAGAGGAAGCCGATTTCGGTTAGCATCTGACGTCATTTCATGTTTGCACCTGCTGGTACACCTGTGGGGGAGGATGCCAACTATAACCCTTTGAACCTTACCGTAATTAACCCCTTTATCACTCGGCAATGAGTCATCTGTAGTCAAGTTCATTAGCAGATGAAAGAACAGCGCATAACGATGTCATTAACACGCTGCAGTTTTGGATCCTTGTCAAAAGCTGTTATTTTTCGGTAACAGCCCGCAATTGTGTTCAGTGATTCTAGTAGCGGGTGGATTTGTTGTGATTGTGTTGCTCAGAGTTCAATAAGTTCAAAAGATGAATATATTTAAATTAGTTACGTAAGTGTTGTTTTGAAAGTTGAATAGTAGTAATAGTATGGCAATGTTTTTCACGTTATTCCGGTGTTTTCTGCTTAGCCAAGATATAATACTGTATAACAAACATTTTAACCCCTTAACCGGTCATTTTTTTTTACCGAGAATGTTTCAGAGAATGTTTTTTTTTATCGTGAATAACTAATTACTGTACTTAATGGAATAAGGAAATGGAAGAATTTTATTTTAATTTTAAATTTAAAAGTTTTTACAACATTTTTTTTTTATATATATAATTTTAGAATTGTGGGAAACAAAATCTCTTTAATGATTGTTTTTTGTAAGTAAACTCTATATGCTATGAAGAATTTTTTTACGTACTTCTTAGAAATTTTTTTATGTTAGTACTTTTTCAAACGGCTTGAGGGCTTTGTGTGTGTGAAGAAGTTGGTGAACCATTTTTTATTTTACATCTGGGGAACATTAAAACTCTTTGTAAGTTATCTCTGCAGGCTATGAAGAATTTTTCACATGACTTAGAAAATTTTTTATGTTAGTACTTTTTCAAAAAGATTGAGGGCTTTGTGTGTGTCTGTGTTCCTCTGAAGAATTATTCAAATAATCAGCAGACAGCTCTGAATCTGTATTCAAATTTAATTCATCCTTTAAAAAATGGTTTTGTTGTTTGAGTTATGCATGATTTTAAAAGTCCCCAGTCTGAATGTAAAAGCATTGCAAACAGTGGAATGCAGATTTTAAGGATCTAAATTCTTGCCTTCATCAAGGAAAAATTCCCGCCTTCACCCAAAGAAAATGCTAGATGGAAAACAATTCAGTACTATAAGCAAACAATATCTCTATTTCAAAACACTAGCTCTAAACAATATCACCATAAGAATTAAAAAATACGTGCAAATCAAAGAAAGAAAAGTATCAGTGCCCGTACAGCGTACGGGCAAACCGGTTGCGGCCAAGTTTCAGTAGCCCGTACGATGTACGGACAAACCGGTCGGCTATTTTACGGTGGGTCGCATATGTATGTTACCAATTTCACGCGGGCCGCACATGAGGATGGGTGGGGGTTGGGGAGTTAAAATGTGGAAATTTTATCAAAATATTTTAACTCCTGTTTTACTTTTTTTAACTATAACTTTTTACATTTTTATTTTTATTTTTTGTCACTAACACTGAATTAGAAACGTTTAAAAAACACTCCTTCACAATTTCTGCATCAGTGAACAGTGTTATATGATTACCAATAATATAGCAAATTTCATAAGATGTCTTTGTTACCGCTGTGACACTACCACTGATAAAACACTTTGTCGCTGTTGCAAAGATTACTCAATAAAGCCTATTTATATATATATATATATATATCACCTCTTGAAAGATATCTTCGAGGAAAAGTGTCATTGAACGATTCCTGTTTATTGGTATTTTTTAAATACAGCACTTTCGTGACAAATCAAACAATTACTGATCCATGATCACCACAAAATAGTCAACCTCTCAATCGTCGTGAAAACGATATATTTTCTTCGGATATTTTTCGCTTGCAAGGTATGAAAGATAGTTAAAAATCGCCCATAAAATCCCCTACTCCACAAAACTGTCACTACTCCATTGTTATCTGTTCTCACTAACCGTAACCTTTACAAATAGAACAAGAATATCAATTCTCACTCGTACGACATTGACAACAAAAAGCAAAATTGATATATTTTATTTCGACACCAAATTTTTAATATATTGTTCTTAAATAAATGAATTTTTCAGAGCAATTGGCACTGTTCGAGCCTCTGGTTGAGTATCGCTCCGTTAAGGGGTTAGTAAAAATTTTACAGATTAATGTTTTGATGTTTTAATCATTTTAACTTTAATATTATTATTAAAACAAATCCCAGTTTGCTTTTCTAAAAAAAATATTGATTTTTTTTTTTTTTTTTTTGCAGTTTACAAAATTTAAATATTTTTATCTGAAGGCATTTGACTCTGAATCTGCCCTCACAAACATATATCTATTCATATTCATACAGACATACATATAGGAGCAAAGTGACTCACTCATTCACTCACTAATGATCAGGAGACATCCGAAACAACTAGACCTACAAACTTGAAATTTGGCTTTTTTTTCTTTTGTTGAGCAAATATCCGCAAAAGAACGGGCTTAGCAGCAATCGAATCCCAAGGGGCATTACAGAAAAAAAACTTGTTTTTGAACTATTTTAAATTTTGCAAGCATATTTATTTTTGCTGAATATCGATCCACTAAGAATTGGTTTTGCGGATATCAACATCCAAGGGTGGTTGCGGGGAGGGAGCGTTATGGATAAAAAATGCCCACTTTAGAAATTTATGCCTGGTCTTTTTTAAATCAGAAGGCGAGGGCCACACAATGATATTTTTAATACAATCAAAAATTTAATCTTAGAACTTAGATATCAATAACTTAAAAACAATATATAGTTAAATAGCAGCATGAAATACTCTTCGATGCGGGCGGGTAAAGGCTAAAGATATTTGTGTTAAAACTTATAGATATAATACTATTTGCTCGTAATTTTGTGTACTTGTGTCTGGTGTTCACAGATAATTAAACAGTAACTTTATTACTTCGCCTATGTGGAATTTTGGTATGGAACATATATTTGTGATAGATAGCTTTTCGAAAACCATCACAAGATTTTACCAGATAGCTCTAACAACACAGCTACGATTGCTAAATGAATATTTCATGGGAAGAAAGGATTTTTGAAGCATTACATTCGTTTATTTGAAAGTAAGACTTTAAATCCATTAAAAGAATGATTAATTCTAAAACTTCGTCGAGAGATGTGATAAATGTGCTTCCGAGTGAACTCCGTATAAATCTGTTTTATTACTTCAGTTTTCTATTCTACATTAAAATAACAATTCTTCAAAACTTCTAAAATATAAGTTAATCTCGATTATACGACATACTTCTGAAATTTATTCACGGAATAAAAATTAATATCCAGATATATATTTCCAGAAGGTAAAATACCTCCATGTTAGTGAAAATTTGTAACGTTATAAATATAATTCCCGCATTTGCTTACAATGTGCAGCGTTTTTAAAATTTCAAAATATTTCACAAGGAATTAATTTTTTTTACATGTGAAGGAATAACTGATTTAGTATTACGGCATAATAAAAAATTGCGAAACATTTTATAGAAAAAATGGGTCAACTCGGATAAAAATGGGGAGCATGATAAAATAGGGTGCTTTCGTATAGCATTGATTTTCAAAAATATTAAATTGTTGTTATTGTATTAATTACCACTTTTTTACTTTTGTTGTTATCAGTGGATTAAAGAAAAACGAACAAAACATGAAACATATTTAACCTATAGAATGTTATATTATATATATATATATATATATATCTGTATATGTTGAGTCAACTATTCAATTCAAGAAAGAATGAGGTCAAATATTTAGAATTTTTATGAAGCTGCCATATTTGTCTCGAGACCTTCAAACTATTTACTACCCTCTTGAAATAATTTGGTGAATATTTTTTTTAAATTACTATTTCCAATCCATACAGAATTTTTTCACAACATCAAATATGCAGTTGTAAGAATTATCGTTAAAATTTTTTGGTATTTATATAGTATTTTTAGCGGAAGTCACAATCTCTCTGACGGCGTTAGTGCAATATAATAGATGTATTTCGAAAACAATCATAGTTGGGCTTCTATATACAGTAGAGGTAAGAAAGATAAATACAATCGCATGAGATGTATATTTTTTAAACATACATATATTTTTATGTATTTGTATGTATTTACGTATGCATTTTTATTTCCCTAAATTTTATTTTTCTGATTAATCTATTATTTAAAATTGTGTTTTGTTGAATTTTGAAACATCTTTTAAAACTCTTTCTAACTATAAAAAGATTACTTTTTTCTTCAAATATTTCGATTTTATTTTTATATAAAATACTGGAACTTTTGCTTTAATTTAAATGTTTATATCCTCCTTCTTCTGTGCTGTATTCATTATGCCGTTTGTATTACCATCATTTTTTTTTTGGAATTAATTACATGTAAGTTTTGCATTGTTCGACATTGTAAATTACACAACTACTTACATACATTTTATTGAGTTTTATTCTTTCCCTTTCTTATACAGTTCACCATCTTTTTATATATTTTGCATATGAATTGAAAAATATCTCAGAATTAAAAAAATGTATATTCGTGTGTATTTATTCCTCCCCCTCCCGCATATTTCTTATAATAATTAAATGCATATATGATGTGCAAAAAGGTTTTTGCTAACGAAACTTCAGTTACATAATCAAAAAGATTCTTCCAACTTTTTTTTTTTGTCCTCAAAGCGTCTATAGGCCCGTTTACATGCAAGCCGCCAAAATGCCGGCAATTTGGAATTGGGGAGAAAAGCCGGCTTTTTACCGGTATTTTTTTCAGCCCGTTTACATGAGAATCTGGTGATTGGTTGATAGATTCACGTGACTATACAATGTAACCATGGAAACAACCAGATTTAGCGCGATTATCATGAAGAGGACATGTGATTATGTTTTCGTTTACTTACCGCCAAACAATTCTTTGTTTCTATTATTGCTACTACTATTTTGCTCTTGCACTTTTGCAATATACCCACTAAAATTTCCTATTTAAATGTATATGGTTGCTCGATTACAGTAAAAGATAAGATGATTGTAGGAAAAAAATCTTTTGTTTAATATCCTGGTAAAAATGCGAGTGTTTTATAAACGTGGATAATAATGATGAAGCATAAAGATTTTAAACATCTCCTCACTGTTTTTTATGTCCTTACCACTTTGAATAGGCTTATTTTTCAAGAACTACAACCAAAAACAACCCAATTACTTGTCCTTTGAATTTAAAGATTATTTCCCTGTTTTTTACTAAGTTAAAATTATTGTATACTATTAATTCATACATTTTTTTTAATTTGAGAATAAAGCCTCCTCTCCTCCCAAAAGCAACACATTTTAAGATAAAAATTTTCATTAAATTTCTTTTTTGTGAGTATTTTTACTATGTATACTTTTGTGAAGCTGTAGAATAAATTTTTCTTGTAGAATTTCAGTTACATGAATTAAGAGAAAAGGGCAATTTCTCAATATTTACTTCATGAGCTGTGTGATTGCTCTGAAGCAATCCAATATGGAATATAAAGAAGCTAAAATGCATCTAGGTCTTAAAACTTTTATGTGGTATAGAAGTTTCAGCTCAACTGAAACTCATTTCATTGGGAATTAATTTGTCATCAGTAATGTATTAAGACTAGTTTTTGCCATTAATTTCTTAGTAAACAAGGGAAGATCTTTTCAGATCTTACTTTTGTAAATGTATATGAAAAAAGCATTGATTTGATAAAATTAATTTTGATAGTGATTAGAGTAAATAAAATTCGCAGAAACTTTTAAGAGAGAGATACAAATGTTTTTAAAATTTTTTTTACTATTAATTACATTAGGTGTTTAAAAATTCAAGTTTTTATGTCATAAACTTAATGATATATATAAAGTGAAAATTTTAGAAATTCTGCATAATTTGACCTATTTTCGCTTTTTAATCTTTGATTAGGAGATTATTTTCTTTAATTTTTTTTATTGTATCCTTTTATTTGTTTGGGTTAATGACATTTAACACTATTTGTAAATATTTTTAAAATTAATACTTTTTTGTTGTAAATAAATTGAAAAAGCTTTCCATAAGATTTCCAGAGAGATTTATTAGATATTATCAATAAGATAAAAATCGAGATGTGCTAATTGTACAAGGTATTATGCACGTTGAATTTTTGCAGTTAGATCCTCGATTTGCCCTTATAGTATAGTGTTACATCCACAGTCTGATTTATATACCATATCATGAAATGCTTTATTCACTTATAGTGCATTCATGTAATGTTAAAATTAAGTGTCAATAAATGATGTATATTAAAATGAATTTGATTATTAAATAAAACTACTGTCTAATAAGAATTTTCGTGAAAACAATTTAATTCAATCTACTATAAATAGTTTTATTAAAAGCATATTTCTTTAAACATGTTTCTTAATTTATACAAAAAAGTCAAATTTCTTTCTTTTTGAATGTTGGAGACAAACATTTCTTTAAAAAGTTCAAGGGTAATAATTTGAAGGGTAATAATTATAAAGGAAGTCAGACTATAAAACATATCAAATGTTTGTTTGTTGTCAGATTATTTCAGATGCTCAAAACCTTTAAATGATGTTAAAAGCTATTTCATTTCAATCTCAGAAGAATTCCTAATTATTAATCAAAATTTTCATATTAACCAACTTTAATTAAAAAGCTAAATTAACTTTTGTTTGCAAGAAAGTGTGTATTTTCCTTAATGTACAATATTTTCATAAGAACTTGTTCATAGTATGTTTCATAATTGTTCGAGGAGAAAAAAAGTAATATTTAGCCTACTTTTATAAAATAATTTTGTACTTGCCCATTCAATTCAATATGTATATAAAAGGATATCTTTTGGTTCAGTAAATCATGATTCACTTTAATAACAAAAATTAAATGGACTAAATTTGAAGATTTTAGAAAAAAGAAATTTTCTTTTTAAGCTCTTATCCTCATAAATTCATGGGAATGTGAATATAAAACAGTTAATTCTATTTATTGGTTATATCACATTTTAATCAATTTTCAAAGTAAAATTTTTTTTTTCACTACACCCCTATGGAGTTATTTAATAAAAAGATAGTACTATTTTTTTACTTATATGGAAACACTCAATAAGATAAATCAGGAAAAATAACAAAAAAATGTAATTTTATTGTGTACATCCATAAGAATTATATTGTAATAATTTCAAATTAATCTCAAAAACTAATGTTTTAAAGTATATGTATCATCTTATTAAAATATTGGAAACATACATGCAAAGTAATAATTCTTATTTCATAAAATCAGGTTCTTAATACTTTTATTTTAGGGAAAAAAATATTTTGCATTCCAGTTAAAATACTTCTATAATAACTAGCTTGTTGATACATTTGATATGAGTGAAGTTTTTGATAACTTGAAGGAAATTAACATTTCCTGTGGGGAAAAAAACAGGACTCAGACCACCTGGTCAATATAATTCACAACATCCTGCCCCTTGATGAACCAGAGGGTTCATAACATTTTCATGAAGCAATAAAATTTTAAACTCAAGCATTTCTAGGCTTCTAGCACAATTAAATTTTAAATTCAAGCATTTCTAGGCTTCTAGCACAATTAAATTTTAAATTCAAGCATTACTAGGCTTCCAGCACAATTAAATTTTAAAAACAACACACAAATTAAATAATTAAACATTATAACATATTTCAACGCACTAATAAAAAATAACACTTTTACAAAAATATCCTGAAATTTGAGAAAAGAAAAAAAGAGGTTTCATTATAAAAAATTTAAACATTGACAAGGAAAGTATACTTTATAAATTTTTAACTTTTTTATAAGTTACTAATCAAGCTATTTATTAACGCTTGAAGTAAGCAAGAATTAAAAGAGAGCAACACACAATAAATTAAGTCAAAAACTAAAAAATTCGTATAACTATATACACATGGAGAAAATATTAAATAATTCAATATACAATTTTCAAGAATCATTCTAGCTATACCAATATTTAAAGAATGAAATACTAAACTGCATTTGAATCAAACAAATATTTGAAATAAAACTATCAATACACAGCATTCAAAATAGTATTCTGAGCTGAATTTCTTCTGTACACGAACGCTCGCAATCCACAACAGCAGCCATCTTTGAATAAATAAAGATCTGGCGCAATGCATCATGGGAAAATTAGAAAACGTTCCCGCATTTTACCCCCAAATCCCCTGCCCTATTGCGGGTACAAAAATCAAACCTCCTTTTCTACCAGGCATTTTCCCGGGTCGTCATGTAAACGCCTCGAAAGAGGATCCATGTCGGTATATTGCCGGCAATTTTCGTCCATGTAAACGGGCCTTATAATGTGTAATGTAAATTTTTTTTGTTGATGAATATAATTAATTTAACTTAAATTACATGTTAGAAGAGTGGAAATTCTTCTAAGTTACAGCGTATACTGTGTTTATTTGAAACTAAGCCATTATTGATTTTAAGTCGCATCCCCAATTTTCAATATACTTTTGTGAAAAATAAAAAATAGCTTAAATGGTTTATCAACATCGACGAAATTTAAAAAAATTTAAAATGAGAACTAATAAAAAGTGGATAGTTCAACTATTTTACCTGTATTAAAAATCTTTAACTGCATACATGAGCCTGAAATTACTTTAACCGTCAGTATGATGTTCAATTTCACCCTTCCAACGAATTCTTTCGCCTTCGATTCTAAGCCGAACCTGATTTTCCGTAGCATTAACATTGGTAAAAAAGTGCGGTTTAGACTCGAATAAGCACGATATACACTCATATCCATAAATTAAGGATAATGAAGTTCAGGCAAAGAAAGAGACAGAAGCAAAACAAATTTGACTTATTTGTAAAGTCAATTTATTAAACAAAAGGTAAAGAGCAAAAAAGATGCTATATGTTGGACATAATTAATAAAAATTGCGATTTTTACTCCCTGGAGCAAATTTCAAAAAAGAACCTATTTACAAAAAAAAGTATAACATGGTTAGTATGACGGTTAATACGGAGTATATCTCCCGGACGATGCAATACAGGCCTTACAACGCCTACGCATGCTGAGTATCAAATTATCCATCTGATCTTGGGGAATATTACACCACTCATCCAGCAATGCCCTCCGAAGTTCCGGTAGACAGATGGGAGGGGTTGACGGGCTGCAATTCGTCGGCCAAGCATATCCCACACATGCTCTATTGGATTCAAGTCCGGTGAGTATGCTGGCCAATCCATACGGGTGATATTCTCCGATTGAAAGCATTCGTCTACAATGTTTGCACGGTGAGGACGGGCGTTGTCATCCATAAACAGAAATTCAGCACCCATGGCGCCCGAAACAAACGTGCATGTTGTTCCAGAATGACATCCCGATAGATGTGGCCTGTCATCGTTACACTCTGAACATGCAGGTCAGTTCTGGAACCAATGATAATTCCTCCCCAAACGAGCCATCCTGCACCACCGTAACGGTATCGTTCAATGGCGTTCTCTTGGTGGTAACGGGTACCTGGGGTTCTCCATATGAAAGTCCGGCGAGAATCAGACTGCAAACTAAACCTGGACTCGTCGGAAAACATCACACAAGACCACTGTTGCGGTGTTCACAATGCATGCTCCCTACTCCAGGTTAATTGCAGGCGACAGTGAGTTGCGGTAAGGGGAACACATCTGACAGGCCTACGAGCATATAGACCAATGTGCCCTAAGCGTCTGTACACGGTCTGCCTTCAAACTGTCGTACCGGTAGCTGAAGAGAGCTGACGAGATAGGTCTGATGCTGTGCTCCGTCTGTTTCTTTCGGCAGTAACTGCCAAATACAGGTCCTCATTCGGCGTTGTAACTTGGGGGCGACCTGTGCTAACATCTACTCACATTACCATCATCTTGGAATCGTTGCCAAAGCCTGGAGATTACACTCTGGGCGATTCCAAGTTCCTCAGATGCTTCCAGCTGGGTACGTCCACATTCCAGTCGTCCGATAATTCTACCACGTAAAAAATCATCCAAATGCTTCCTTTGTGCCATAACTATGCGGTTATTGCACTGAAAGGCTTTTAAAGCGCTTGTAAACAATTTTACTTCTTTGCCACCATTCCTCATATACCTCTCTCTTACACTCTCGTCATTGTAACGTACTATCCGTGCCATCTGGTGGTTTCCTGTAATTTGCATATTCTTCTTCAAGATGTATAATAATGTCTTATAATTCTACAGGTGAAATTTTTATTTTAGAGTTCAATTTCTGTGTGATTCTGAATTATCCTTAATTTATGGACATGAGTGTATATACATATAATGAGTCACGGTCAAGTGATGAAGATGAATTAATATTAATCATGTGTCATATTAATACCGATATGAAGGAATTTGCTGTAAGTTTTTGTTAAGTATTATTAAAAAGTTTTATTTTTATTTAATGGTTATAAGGAAGAAAATGAATACACAGCAGCTATGTGGAAGAACAAGCCAAAGTTTCTTATCCTCTGGAATTTATATTTTAATAATAGAAAAGGTATTAGAGAGTACAAAAACAATCAACTTCCGCAGAAGGATGTAGAACACCTATACTCAACCTGCGACCCGCGGGTTGCCGGAACTTTCTGAGTGGGATAATCATGGGCCGCTGCAGTAATAAGTTCAATTATTTAAGGACAATGCATTAAAAATTTAGCGAGAAATCAACAAGCAATCAAATATCTATTTGCTATCGATGTCCTGCTGGTATAAATTGAGAGGTAACCTTTTCTCCTTTTTGTAATTGTAACGGTTAGTGATTACACAAAACAATGGCGTAACGACCATTTTTTGGGTAAAAATTTTTAATTAACCTTCATGTCTTCCAAGCGAAAAATATCGAATTTATATGTGTTGTTTTAAGACGGTTAGAACGACTATTTTGTAGAGAAAAACATGCATGAATCAACAACTTGTTTGATTTGTCGTAAAAATGTTGTATTTAAAAAATATAATTTTGCTCGTCACTACACCACTAAGCATATATTTCAATGGCTCTTTTTCTTGAGGATCTCTTTCAAGACGAGATAAATTGACATTAGTGAAAAAATCTTTACAACAGCAACAAAGTATTTTGTCCGAGGTAATGTCATGGAAATGCAGAGGTAAAAAAGTATCCCATAAAATCTGTTACATCATGTACACCGCAGGCCACCGTAAATGCTACACCCTGAAGGAAGCACGCAAATAACATGAAATTTACAGTATGCATTAGCGGAGGTGAGATATGCAAATGATTAGAATTTCAGCGCAGACACACATCACGCACGCCTGTGGCGCCACCTCAAAGCGCTTTTGAAAACTTGGAGATTTCGACGATTTCAAGCTCGGCAATTGTGGTTTTTTCATAAAACGATCAGTTACGTCTCGTAGAAAACAGCGATCAGCTTTTGATCAAGTATCCGTGTTCGACAGAGGAAGGACAGTGGCCTACCGAGATTGTGGATTATCTTTCAGGGAAATCGGTAGTCGCGTTGGACGAAACCAAACAACTGTAATGCGGATATGTGACCGTTGGATGCAGGAGGGTACGACGGACCGAAGTGGTCGATCGCATCCACCTCAGTGCACCACTTCACGTGAGGGCAGGCAAATTGTGCGCTGGCAGTGACGGATCGCTCAGTCACATCACGAACCATAGCACAGCACATTGAGTCTGTAACACATCATTCAGTGTCTGCGCGTACCATTCGACGCCGGTTACAGCAGAGTGGTCTGTCCGCAAGACTTCCATTGCTTGGTCTACCCTTGACGCAGAACCACAGACGTCTCCGCCGCCAATGGTGCGATGAAAGAAGGATGTGGGCGGCAGAATGGAATGAAGTTGTCTTTACTGACGAGTCACGCATCTGTCTGCAACACCACGATGGTCGGATTCGAGTCTGGAGACACCGTGGAGAGAGGATGCTGAACAGCTGCGTTATGCACCGCCACACTGGTCCTGCACCGGGTATTATGGTATGGGGTGGTATTGGATATCACTCTGGCACTCCTCTAGTACGCATTTCCGGTACTTTAAACAGCCAGCGCTACATCTCCGAGGTGTTGGAGCCAGTCGTCCTGCCTTACCTTCAGGGCTTGGCCACAGCCATATTTCAACAGGATAATGCGCGACCACACGTGGCACGCATTGCCCAAAGGTTCTACGTCAATCACCAGAATGAATTGCTTCCCTGGCTGGTTTGCTCTCCGGATCTTTCACCGATAGAAAACATGTGGTCCATGGTTGCTCAACGATTGACCCAGATTACACCCCCAGCTGCCACACCATATCAACTTTGGCAACGTGTGGAAGCTGCGTGGTCTGCTGTACACCAAGAAAACATCCAAAGTCTCTTTGAATCAATGCCGAGGCGTGTGGCAGTGGTGATCTCCAACAATGGCGGCTTCTCTGGCTACTGATTCTGGCAGGAACCACACTTCACAGAAGTTTATAAATTTAATCATTTGATACTTGGTCAACATGTTATCTACAAAATAAATTTTGTTGTGCTATCTCTTGTCTTTCTTGGTGTTGCATTTACGGTGGCCAACAGTGTATATTAACAAACATATAAAATTGATACACAAATTGTTAGAGTGTTTCTTAAATGCTTCTGATGTACTCTTTGATAAATTCAGTTGATTGTTCAGATATTTTTTAGTAAAAACACAAAGTATTTGAATAAATTTGAAACAAAAATGCACAAGCAAGTCTGAACTAACTTTACACAAATAATGCTGATTTTTGTCTGGAATTCAGTAAAAACTCTTTGATTCCATCTTGTCCTTGATAAGTAAGTAAGGTTTTGTCAAAAAATAATAAATAAATAAAATTATCAAAATACGTGAAGCTTTGTTTTTATGACAGTAGAATGCAAACAAGGGGCTTGGGATCATTGATGAAAGGAAATCGAAATTTCCCCATAACTTGGTTAAAATCGCATAAAACCGATTTCTTGTGAGCTGAGTTTGATAGAGTTTAATGTATATCGTTTTAAAATAAAATCCAATATGGACTCATATTCAAAATGAAAAATTGTATCTGAATCTAAATAGCATAAAGGGTATGTGGAGACCATATCTTCCTCGTTGATAATAGCATAATATTAAATGAAGAAGCTACTTTTTTGAGATTACACATTCTTATCTTTGCCCTAAAAAAAGAAGTTTCTTTGATTCTAAAATTTATGTGATTTTTAAGATATATGCTAACTTAAGTTAGAAATCATTTTTTTTTATTCAAATGGAATGATTCCAAATTATAAGAAATTTCTTCCTTGTAACTTAACATTTAAAGGAAAATATTAGAAAGAATAATTAGCATAATATTCATTCTTTTCGAAAATATATTACAGGTTTTGAACCATAATCTTGGGATGAGTTCTCGAAAAAGCAAAGGCATACTGAACGTTTCGAAGGAGCTCAATACAATAACACATCCCAATTCGCAAGAATTTTATCGTTAGCAAAAGTATTGACTAGTGATTCTTCAAATAAAATGCTCATATTGTTAATTCAGTGACATTATCTAAATGGTAATTCACAGTTTCGTGATGATTATGATTTAAGTGTAAGGTTGAAACCTTCAAGTACTCAAAGCGAGATATAAATGAATTAATATACAAAGAGTCAACAATGCGCAGTTTGCTATATGCGCACTTTTAAGAACCAATTTAAATAACGCCTTGATTTTCATTCAATCAATCTCTTAAGGCACTTGCATCAAAAATTTTAATAACCACATTTTCGAATTCATTTTTCCATCGGGATATTTGCGATGGTCATTCGAAATCAAGAAAATTCAAATGTCTCGGTGAAATATGCATTATGGCTACCATGCGAGCCCCTCCCCTATGTAACCTTGCGAGTCGTACAGTGTTTGAGAAAGTTAGCAGGAATATTTTAATTGCGAAAGATAACAAAACAATGTGTGGGATTACGTGACCTTGAGCCAATGTCCAAATGCTCGGAAATTGCGTGGTACCAGCAAAGGTCGTCGCGAAGGAAAATTACCCCTAGAAAATTCAACGAGGAGGGCCTGCCTGAGATCTCTTATCGGCGACGAATGAAAAAAAAAAATTGAGTTCTTTTCAGTGGTTGCACAATGAGCAGATTTTTTGTTGTTGTTAATGTGCTGTGAGTGTGTTTACTTGTTAAAGAAAAAAAAACTGTGCCATGTAAATGTGTAATTGAATTAAATAGTGTACATAATTGGAAAGGAAAGAAAGGAGTGAAAGTTGGGAATATTTTAATGCTTTTGTCATCTGCGGTTTTTATTTTCTGTTCACCTATTTCGTTTTATTTTATTTAAACACGTAGGAAAACATGCTAGACTTTTTGGTGCGAGTTTAATGTCGTATCACAACGGCTGCTGGAAACCTGATATCTCCCTGGACAATTTTATACGTGGTGACTCTAAGATTCCGCTACATTTAATGTTCAATAACCTCAAATTTTGCGTTTAATAGAGGTGAATGTTTATCATTAACGTCGCAATATCTATCTATATATACATACTAGCTGACCCGGCCACGCGTTGCTGTGCCTTTGTTTGAATACGTTAGTTAAATATTATTCTAAGCTATTCAATGCAGTCAAGTTAATCTTCGTTTATAATTTTGGAGGGTTGAAATAAAGTATAAAACAACAAATTATTTTAATTTTGCATTTCATTCATCTCCTATTTGAGTGTAGTATAATATATGAATTACTAACGAAGTCGTTAAGTAACAACATATGAAGATTTAATTTTATGAATAACGTTGATTCTTTGCAATTTTTAAAATCATTTTTATCATTTTAAGGTATAACAAATAATAATTTTATGCAACTAATCCTAATCGGTGCACAATATTTTTCGGTAACCCGTATTTTGCTAACTCAAATAGATTCAACGGTTTCCGCTCACGTGAGTATGTAACATCTAGTTGCCCATTCGAGAAACATGGATTTTCTAAGTCCAAGTATCAAATGAATATTGTTCGGTTTCAGATTCATTTATGGTCATCGCGAAAGCCAAACGAATCGGAATTGAAGCCTTTTGAATGGTATTAGAGATTCTGACGGTATCAGTGGAAGGCAACAAATTCTCTGTAGTAGCAGAACCGAATTTTCGTTCAAACTTTACAGTCAAAATGTTTGCATCAAGAAGTTCTCGGTATAATTTTTTGATGATTAAACGTGCACCGTTGCATTATCTAGGTGAATTTAAGTTACGCAGATAATAACCAGGGAACCAACCGAAGATTATGTTGTAATATTCCTGATATATCTAGAGAATTCAAAAACTCGGTTGGAAAACTTACGGTTTGTTTTCATCAAAAATAGTGTCAATTGGTTTAAAAGGCGTTCAATCAACTGGCAACAACCCTGTGTCTGAAAGTTTATTTCATCACAATATCAACATTTTTTTCTGATTAAGTAACAGGATTACAGAGGCAATAATTATCTAGATAATTATACAGTATATCCGGAAAGACACTCTCAATCAGTTCCTTTTTGCCTAAAGAACATTACAGAAATCGTCTGGGTATTTCACGCATTATGTATTGGGATGAAGTTCTACTTCACCGTTTCCGATATTCAGTAGTTGGTTAGGAAATATTTGCTCAGATTGATCATCTTGCAAATGTACTCGCGTGTTTATGGTCAGTCGAAGTGTTTCCCCGTTTCGCCATCAAAACGATTGTTTTAAACAGGCGTTAATCTCGTGAGCAAAAGTAGAGCGTGAAATGGCTGTTAATATCTGTCGGAAATCACCAGATAGTAATACAACAGCAACACCGAATACTCTCTCGTTGCCATTTAAATCTTGCAAAGATCTATGTAATGCTTTGAGTGAATGTTTATGGGTCAGGGTATACTTATCCCTGATCATGACCGAATTCATTTGCAATACTGTAGCCAATCCACTCTTTTTTTCAATAGTACACATTGCATCTTGTATTTTATGAATGTCCAATAGCAGCTGATGCGGAATGTGCAGTTTTTAAGCCATCTAGCACAGTGACAACAATGCCCTAAGATGCAATTTCTTATTGCAATTATATTTTCGCACGACTGCACCTGAAAGCTTAGTTGCTACAGGATATGAAAATCTGGAGGGGGAACTCGAACACAAAGCCATTTGACCTCATTCCAGCAATATCCAGAATATTTACGGAAGCTTTTGAAATCCGTATCCAGATTCTCGTTCCCACCCCGAGAAGTACTCGGTGCCCACTTTCGACGCCCTTGCTCCTGTAAGTTCAGTCTCTGAAGGGGGACATAACGGTCGGTCGGCATTATCCGGCAAAGTTACGGGAGTTTCTAAAATCCGATTTCACATTAATATTGTTTCCCATCCAGAAAAACACCAGGAAAGCATTTCTCTCTCCTCAAGAATTTTAAAGCAATCCTTTTCCACAGCTCATGCAAAATACTTTCGTCTGGCATTATTTGACGTAGATATGAGATTATATTGAATTGGATTGAGAATATTCGGATCGGCAGTTGCGAAATACAATCAAGATCCACTTTTTTCATCTCTATGTCGGCAGTGGACGCGGTAGCCAAGTGGTGGCTAACGTGTCATGAGTTCGAGCCCAGCACCACTGAAAACCCGCCGTGTAGGGGAGCGATTCACTTTAAATCTGTCGAGAGCTCAAGCGTCCTCCCGTTGGTGTGGTGTGGTAGTTAGGAGAGGGCGTGCCAGTTCAGGTGGCGTCCGCGTCACTTGACCATGGTTCAAAATTACGCTGTCAGTTGCCAAAAGCCCTCGTGTATCTGAAAAGTGTGACGTTAATATTCACTCACTCACTTAACGTCGGCAAAGCAGGCTGGTACTGTTCTCCGAAAATATTCCGATCCCCCGGCATTATCTGGCAAAAATACAGGAATTTCTATATTTCGATTTCAGACTCGCTTAAACCATCTCAAATTACACCAGGAATACACTTTTCCCGCGCCAAGACTTTAAGGGTGAGCTCCTGCCTTGGTTTGCGTAAAAGACGGTCATCCTGAATTATCCGGCAAAGTTACTGTTATTTCTCAGATTGAATATCAGATTCGGATTATCTGTTTTGAAATACACCAGGGACAAAGTTTTCATGATCCAAGGCTTTTAAGGCAAGCCCTTGCTACGGTGTGTCTAAAATACGGTTGACTGGCATTATCCGGCAAAGTTATCGAAACTCCTAAAATTCAATTTCAGATTCTCATTTCACACTCCGAAATGCACACGGAGCTGACTTTTGATGCTCCAGCGCGAGCAAGTTCAATCGCTAGAGATAATGAAAATCCGAACACGGGACTCGAATAATTTGCCTTTTCTCCTAATTCAGACAATATCCGGCAAGTTTAGTGAAGTTTCTGAAATATAATTTCAAATTATCGCTTACCACCCCTAGATACAACTGGAAATTACTTTTGTTCCCCTGAGCCGGCAAGTTCAGCCCCTGGAAGGGGCATTAGGGTCATCCGGCATTATCTGGCAAAGTTACAGGAATTTCTAAAATTCGATTTCAAACTCTTGCCACGGTTTGCGTAATTAATAATCGTCCTGAATTATCCGGCAAAGTTACAGTTATTTCTCAGACTGGATATCAGATTCGGATTATCCATTTTGAAGTACGCCAGGGTCCAAGGTTTCACGATTCAAGTCTTTTAATGTAAGCCCCTGTTATGGTGTGTCTAAAATACGGTCGGTCGGCTTTATCCGGCAAAGTTAAGGTTATTTTTAGAAACTGACTCGAAAATCGGATTCCACACCTCGAAATACACCAGGCACTTAATTTTCGTTCATTTTGGTTTGCAATATCTGCTTCCACAGACACATGAGCAATGCCACATTTTGCGATTATTCCCTTACGTTAATCTGGCAACGTTTTTTCCGGATTCTTCACATTTCCGGCAATAAAAAAATTATGGCGTGATTAACTGAAATAAAAACCATCCTATGTTTTAAGTTGGACGAAATGACACACAGTATGCAAAATTATACTATGATCGGTTGTGTAGTTTCGGAGTCCATTGCGGACAAACACTGTGACACGTATATTTTATATATAAAGATAAATGGATGTTTGTATTAGGTCTACCGGAAAGTTTTTGTCCGTTCTTAGAATAAAACAAAAGAATAAATTTTTCATGCCTTGAATAAACTTTATTGAATAATATAATTGCCACCATTATTTATGACTTCTTGCCAGCGTGAGAGCAGTTTGTATATCCCATTTATAAAAAATGTCTTATCTCTAGAGGCAAAAATTTGAACTAGTGCTTGTCTGATATCTTCTTCGTTCTTGAATTTTTTCCCCTGCAAAATTTTTTGTAAGGACAGAAACAAGTGATAACTGGACAGTTCTTGGTCCGTGGAGTATGGTAGATGCGACAGAATTTCCCAGCCTATCTCTGCGACTTTCTGACGAGTCCCCAAAGCAGCATGTGGCCTGGTTTTGTCATGAAGCAGCATGATGTCTCCTATCGAACATCGCCGGTCTCTTTTCTTGGAGTACTGTTTTTAATTTATCCAATTGATGACAGTATATCTCCAAATTTAGCCTTTCGTTTGGTTTCAACAGCTCAAAATGTATTGGTCCTCGCATGTCCCACCATATACACAACATTCTTTTGTTCAGGCTCAACTTCGGTTTAGAGGTGGATGGGGCAGGTTTTCCGGGTTCACAATATGCCCTTTTCCTTATGATGTTATCATAGGTAATCCCTTTTTCATCCCCAGTTATGATCCTGTCCAAGAAGGATTCGATTTTGTTGCACGCAATATGATGTGTGTGTGTGTGATTCGATCATTCAAATTCTTCTCACTTAACTAAAATGGCACCCATCTCGAATTCTTCCACACAAACCCTAGTTTCCGAATATGATCCAAAATGGTTTGTTGAGCTGAATCAAGCCTATCCGCATTCTCTGATGTTGTCAAAAAGGATTTTGTTCTAACATGATCTTGACAGTATCGTCGTCAATCAAAGATGGTCGCCCAGAGCGTTACTTATGAGAAAGGTCGAAATCACCAACTTAAAATTTTTTGAACCATCTTCTGCATGTTTTATTAGAAAATGTACCTTCACCAAACACTTTCAATAAATTTCTACACGCTTCTCTCTGTAGCATTTCTTCCTTGTTGGAATTCTTACAAAATACAGTGGCGTAAAAGAACTTTATCAACAGCCGTGAGTAAACGATCACATCTTACTTAATACTAACATGAACCATCTATGTTTTAATTCATTTGCTAGGTCAGTATGTAGACATTCAGTGATAAAAAAAGAGGGCTAAATATGTGTCAAATGAATATGCGCAGACTTGTTGAAACTGATTGTAACCGGAACGGACAGAACTTTTCGGTAGACCTAATATATATGATCTCGCTTCACCCCAACAACGTTCAACCGATCACTGTGAAAATTGGCATGTATATGTATTTTTTGTGGAGAAGGTTTTTGTGCTATTCTCTTTGTTGCAGCTCCCCATCAGGTGGCGCTACAGCATATAAACTTCTGTACTGTTCAATCAATCGCCAAGTTGACAACATGGCTGCCAAAAATGATGCCAAATTAGCTCTATCACCAACATTTCGCTGTTTCCATTGATCATTATTATAACGTAAGATGCGGCCTCTCTTGCAAATATCACAATTTTAACATAAAATAAATACAAAAGAAAGTAATATTAACGTATAACACATCCCACCAAAGCGATGAAAGGCGTACGACCTACTAAAGGGATGAAGGCAAAGTCGACCTTGCCCAGCCTGTGATTTGAACCCCGGACCTGTGAAGTAAAAGCACGATACACTACCACTCAACAACTGGGCTTCTATTCACTATACTCTCAACAAAATATTTTAGAACCAATGTTTGAGGAAGAAATTCCAACTTTATATGTAAAGGATATTGATAAATTTGAGCATCATATGGACAAAGCTTCTAGTCCCACGTCTAAGTCAACTGCCGCTTGTTTAGCAAAGAAAGAATCAGAAACAGGAATAAAATGTATCTCATTTTAAGAAATACGTGTAAAATCACCCTACGCTTCTGCAATGGACTTTTGTGCTTTCGGTTTATTAAAACGAACCTCAATAAAACGGTATCCAAGAACACTGAACTGACTTTGGGAAACGGTTCAAGAGGAAGCTAACATGACAGTATTAAGAAAAAGTTGTTTCTAGAAAAACTTGAGCTAGAGCTATCCACAAGAATCGTGGCTCTCAGATAAAAGCAAATTTTTACCAAAAATATGGTATTTATTGATAAAAACCAACTGTCAAAATCATTTCCATAAAGTGTGAACGACTTTCTGTATACAGTAGAATGTCGTTTATCCGAATCAATTGGGACCTGACACCGTTCGGATACGCGATTGTTCGGATAACCGAAAACCGAATGCAATGCATGCAGTATATGAAACCGGACACTATGCGAATATTGAAAATTATCACAAGCGGGAAACGTGCTTGAAGAAAAAGCAAAATAGGTGCAAAATGTCGCAATTTTAATTTTATTGTGGAAAATAATCACTTATATTTTCCTCACGCGAAACAATTGTTGAGCATTGCACTGTTGGAAAACGTATCCGGACTTTGGTTCGGATATTTGACGCTCCCGATAATAAACGTTCGGGGAAACGACGTTCTACTGTATACCTTAAAATCCGGCGTATAGCGCGCACCGGCGTTAACGCACACCTACACTTTCAAGCTTCGTTTTTGAATTTTAAGGTACATTTTTATCGCCGTGTAACACGCACCCCTTTTTTACGAAGAAACGTGAATTTTTTGTATGCAATACTCATATGTTTTGAAGGCATTTTTATTCGAGGTATTATCCCAAGCTTTTGGAAAAATAGTATATATTTAGAACTACAACAGTTTAAATTCCTAAGATGTACCATTTCTTTAAAATAAACAGTATTTCGATATTTATAGAGGTCTAATTTTATTATGTTCATCACTTTTTTTATTGTTAAAGTTATGTTTTTTATACCCGGAGTATAACGCGCACTCGTAAATTTCGATTATATTTTTTGTGTTAAAAGTGCGCGTAATACGCCGGATTTTATGGTATATATATACAGTCGACTCTCACTAATTCAAACTTTCGATAATTCGAGCCTCTCGCTAATTCGAAGTATATGCTCAGTCTCTAGAAAAACTTTTGATATTTCGAACTAAACAATACGTTTTTACACTCAATATTTCAAAGTAAAATCTGTGGCTGGCCAGACTACAACGCGCAATAATTCGAAGTTATCTTACAAAACTCTCGACAATTCGAGCACTTATTATCTAGAGTCCTGTAGCAAACAGGTTGGAGCTTATATGTTTTGTGTTGTATTGTCTCTGCATGTCTCCCCTGTAACGTAGCCTTTTTGATGATCATCTATCTGCTACCTCTTTTTAACACGCTTTTATAAGTTTCACTTGCATGTAACGGAATCTTTGAATTCGATTTTTACCCACTTAAAAAAATCGGATTCATTCGAAATTTCGCACACTTGTCAAGGACCGATGACAATACAATAATTTCATAATTTTGTTCCATTGTCCTTTTCAGGATCGTCAGGAATAAGGATAATCAGATTTGGCGGCAATTCCAGATACCACGTCCAGATTTGGCGATTTATTGCATATATCATTTTTAAATTTGGAGACTTGTTTGTGTTTCCCGGTTCCTCAGGCGAAGATTGTGTCTTTTGCTTCGGACGGACATAACGATTTTTGGTTCCTCTGTGTGACTTATAGCATGTAGCACCAAATAGGGCACGCGCCGGACTGGACCCTGCCTTGAAGAACCAATGCTATTGGGGACAGTGTCTGAGGGAACCGGGTGCGAAACGATTTGATTTCCAATGAGGAATGGAAGACATTAGATGGGGCGTGAAAGAGAGTCCTGTTTGAGAGTTACTACATAAATGTATTCATTTAATATATATGGCTTTTAACTTCTGTAAAATATTTATATTATATAAAATATACATTTTAAAAATATTTTAAAGTAATTTTACACATATGTACAATTGTTATTTTATTACACAGTTTAAAATTTAAATGTGTTAGAAAAAAAAATTTGGTAGTTCTTTCTTATACTCTCTTGATAATTCGAAGTTTTTCATTGGTCCCTTTAACTTCGAACTATTGAGAGTCGACTGTATGTAGAAGAAAAAAGGGACTCACTCATCACGAGATCTCCGGAACTATCAGGCATACAGATTTAAAATTTGGCAGTAATTTTTCTTTTGTTGAGTAGAGATGAGTGAAGAGCGGGTTTTACAGAAATCGAATCCCAAGGTGAGAAGCGAGGACGTTATAGAAAATAATTCTTGCTTCCGAACTAATATATCCTAAAATTTAGTAGGCACATTTATTTTATGCAAAAAAGAACAAGTTTGGCAAAAATCTATTTCTAAAGGGGTTTGCGGAGTTACAGGTCGTTATAGATATAAAAAAATCCCATTATTGAACTATTAGACCTAGAAACCTGAAATTCGGCAAGCATGTTCCTTCTGTTGTGTAGAGATATGCAAAAAAAAAAACACAGTTTGCGAAAATCTATTCAAAAGGAGGATTGTAAGGGATAGACAAATAAAAAAGAACCGTTTTTGAAATATAAGACTTATATACCTGCTGAAATTAGGCAAGAAAAGGTTTGCTTTTTGAAAAATATCAAACTGTTTAATACGTGAATATAATGATGTTTGTTTCAGCATGAATTAAAGTTAAAACCCATTTACATTTGTAACTATATATTTCTCAACTACTCATGCTCCAAAAAGTCACGTAACTAAATCGCTCAATGTGTCTCAACTAACAATGTCATGCATGTGAACACTTTCACTATTAAATGCACGTGAAAGTGTTTCAAATGACATTTTCTACTTCATGTATCATTTAGTTTAATTCTCTTTAATTAAATAATCGACTTCAGAGCATTCTAATAGAATCAAAAGGTTAATCATTAACTGCAGAATTCTAACCGAGTTCCACAAATTGGTCGGAAATTTGTTTAATCAAGAATTTGAACTGCCACGATATTCATTACTTTTTCTTTCTCATAAGTTTAAATTAATTATTTTATGCATTAAGACATGTGATTTTTACACTTGACATCAGAATTAGGAACATTTTTTTGTTCATTTTATGCTTCACTGCAAAGGTTAAATCAAATGGTCTTATTATTCAAACTTAAGTCAAAGTCTGTTTACCTCTGCTGTTAAGCTCATTAAAATAAAGATCTTATTAACAGAACGGTTTACTCATTCAGGAAAAAAATAAAGTACTAGTAATAAAAATATTATACATATACATACATATATATTATAGCCTCAGAGAATGAGCTGGATTGATTGTCTCGAGATCTCATACACAGCATGAGAGTTCGTTGTGAAAGCTACAATGCTGTCAGAGATAATTATATGTACCACGTTTTAAACCCTTTACAAACGTCATCTTGCTACATAATTTTCGGATTACCATGCTTTTATGAGCATAATTCATAATTATGAGTGAGTACCATTCAATTTTTGTGATCATTGTTTTCGTTATTTACTTAAGGTATTTTTAATCAAATTTCATTTGAATTGGTTCACTACTTTTTGAAAAATTCGCAAAAATAAGTTTGTTTCTTGACTTTGTATCCTGGTATACACACACGAGTGACTATCATGAGATCTATCTGTTTAAATTTTTGAATTTGCTTATAGAACAGTGTGGCTCTGGCTATAGCCTGTTTGTTATTCTTTGATTCGAGTTTAGATCTTTTCATTTTATGAACACATGCCTTTATTTCTTACATTAAGTTAATCATCGAATTTATTTCTTCACATAGGTGAACTTTGTACACTAATCTCTTTTTATTTCTTTATTATTATTAAGTATTTCAAAACTCTATAATTATAGTCATTAGTCCAGCAGGTTCAAGGTTATGAAGTCCGTCGCTAGTAACCCTCGTGTGGCTTCTGAGTGCGATGTAAGTTAAAAGTCAAAAATCGAATTGAGACCCCAGTGGCGAGGTTCATCTTGAGTAGACATCATAAGGTATAGATCATAGGTTCCCAACCTTTTTTGAATTGGCGCCCCCTTCTCTAATAAATATTTCGATACCGCCCCCTCCCACTCTAGAGAAATAAGAGTGTACATAATACATGGTAAAAACAAGAATTAAGTTTCAAAAAATATCCAATAGAATATATTTTTTAAAGTCTTAAGTTTTTTATTTCTAAAGCCCTAATTTTTTTTACTTACAAATCTGAAATAGCTATTACCAAAAATATATTTAAATGTGCAATATTATATATTTTAGTCATAGATAGTATATTGTTGGAATTGAAACGTTACTGAATTTCTTCTTTATTTCAAAGAGTGGAATAAAAGTGTGTGTGTTTTAGCTTACCTGTTATAAGGACAGGCAGGGGTTTTGATGATAAAATAATTCATAATAAACTATTGCTTTCAAAATAAATATAAATTGACAGTTTCAGCCTTTAAAGAATCACGTTAATTCATAGTTAATATATTTAATTATGTTTCTTGGATAATATACGTAATGAAATGCAGTGGACAAAACATTTTTCCTACTTCTCATAGACAAAGATGACACGTGCACTACAGAAATTAGAATGCACTTTATCATTCAATTTATTAGAGCTCTGAATGTAATGTATTCTTTAAGTTTTTCATCGACTTCCCTAACTACAAAAATATGTTAATTTTTGTACATGTAATATAGAAATGATTTAAATACATACAATCAACATAAGGTAAACAGTATTAAAGTTTACTTTTGTTCGTACATAATCAGCGTGTTTTTGTTAGTCTTTTTTGACTATATTTGTTTAATCTTCCCAAGCCTCTTCGTGCCGTCTTAACACCCCCTAATTTTCTCTGAGTCTTTTACTGCCCCCCTGAAAGCCTCAAACGTCCACAAGGGGGCGTTACCGCCCACGTTGAGAGCCTATGGTATAGATGTATAGATGAGAGTCGGGTATTATGGAATGCCATTTACATTTCCAAAAATAACTTTACTGTTTTTTTTTATAAAAATCACCAAAATCATCAAGGATATATACTATAAACGATTGTAAAGAATTATTACTTGTCAAAAAGGATAATATTTATTTCGTTGGTATATAAAAAGTTTATTTAAAAAAAAAGGATGGATGGAAGGCAATGTGGGATAGTTGGGTAATATGGAATAGGGAGTTTAAATAATTGGAAAACTAATCAAGATTTCATAAAACGTGATAATTTTTAACTATAAAAACCATATTTTTTATTTTGAGTTTATTTACAAAAATCACAAGTATAATATTCCTTCTCTGCTCCAGTACATTCTAAGCGAGCGCACAGCTAAAGCATTTAATCCAAATTTCTCCTCGCAGATTTTCGAAGAATTTTCCGTTACAGAAGATTCAGCGTCTTTGTTTTCTGGTTCTTTAATTAATGGCATGAAATCCATTACAGATGGTCCTTCAAAATAGAACATTTCATTGCTGCTAATATTGGAGTCATTTCTGAGTGTAGTTTGGTCTGATTTCTTAACAAAATGTCTTTGAATGTTCTTTTTTGTTCTGAAGTCTCTGGTACCTTCTTTTTTGTCCTTTTCTTTTAGTATATTATCTAACTCTTTTTTTATATGGGAGGGGGGGGGGCACGTTATTATAGAAGATACAGCTTTCCTACCTGTTTTTTATGTTTTGTTTCCATTTCAATGTATTCTACTTTTAAAAAATGTACTTTAGCTTTATATGAGGCTATATTGCTATTTATATAATTAATAACTATTTTTAGCTGCCAATATTATACTCCAAACACCTTTTTTAACTTTTCTTTAATTCAGTAGTGTAAACTTGGACAACATGTGCATCAAAGCCCTTAATTGAAAATATACTTCAATAAAACACTTTCCATTTTTTTGGAAATGGAAATATTTCAAACTTTAGTGTATGGTATTTCTATTGGTATTTGAACAAAAAAATCTCTAACTCTTGTTGATATGTATATAAAGAAACTTCAAAACAAATTCTACAATTGCCCGTATTTGACTAATACTTCAGGTAATATGGGCACAATAACCAGAAATATGGACAGATTGCATTATAAAAAAGATAAGAGAAACTGGCATCTCTACGTTTATCTTTTCCAAACAGAAATACATTTGTACACAAATTACATGTTTGTTAAATGATAAGAAGTAAATTTAAATCTCAGTTACAGAAAATATTGTATCACAAAAAAATGTCCAAGTTTTTATCTATAAATTAAAAGTAATTAAATGATGAAAATCAGATAAATTATAAAATTAACATAAATTATTACAAACGTAAAGAAAAACAACATTTAGTGACTTGCCCTTGGATCATACGCTGCACTTATTACAACAGAGGGAGAAACCCTCTAACTGGACACATTTCTCAAGGAATCTAGAGGAACAAGAGCCACAACATTGCACCTATTCCTGTCCTTAATTTTCATCATAATAGTCAGCATCACAAACAGGACAATTAATGTCATCAACATGGCAAGTGTGTCGAATCATTGTGTTTTCTGGAACTTGCCGTTGCTCTGCGTTTTGCCCATACTCCTTCTCTACGCGACTACCGTTGGCAACTCTATTCTTCTTAAAAGCCAGACATTATGCACTTGTCAGCTCTCTAGAAACATTCTTACGTCTTCCATGATTTTCCAGTTGTTTTCCGTCTTGGAATTGAACTCAGCTTCTCCATAAATTATGCTGCTGACTGCGAGAATTCAGCAGTGACAATATAGATGCTGCAATTTGGCCAAAGGAAGAGGTTTGTGGAAGGAAAAAGAATTAAAAGGGCGTGTGTAAGTTGAGAAGATGGTCCGGGATTAGCGTTGAAAGCATTACTTCATCAAATTTCGAGACTGCGTTCATTAGCGTTAATCTTACTGCCTATATTTGCTCTAAAGACATTATTCAATAAACGGCATTACTGCTGTCGAAGGGAGAAAGATCGAAACCACCCGCTCCCTCCATACTACACTCACATAAGGTTACAGTCATTTATAAGTTTCATGTAAAATTAATTAATTATGCGTGTTAAATCTTAAAGTAAGATAACTAAAATGCAACAACCCCAATTTGAAATAATACACAAGTACTTGAACTTACATTAGAAATGGTCTGTTTGGGTGCACTTCTGTTTGAGCCTCACAACAACACAAGCAAAGCACACGATCACTATGACGCTTGAGCATTGATAATGCCGCTGTACGGATACACCACAACTCAAAACCATTGCGTGTATTATGGGTATTTGATTAAATGTACCCATACTACCTTAGTGTCCATATTTGCCAAGTTTACCCTATGTTTTATCGGGTCTTATAGATTATTGTATTTTTGCATCGGGTATTATGGAATACTAGGTATTCTATCATATCCGACGTGCCACCTTGGAAAATGAACTTTTAAACTGAGGACAAAACATGGTCAGCTAAAAAATGACCCCAGTATTACAAACTACAATTCTTTATTCTTAATTTCAATGTTCAAGCCATGTATGCTAGTAAGTAAAAATGTTTGAAAACTTGCCTGCAAAAACTTTGGAAAATCGCAGAACTCACTTTGTTCTGCAGCGAGTCGTACCGGAAAACAAGCGGTCAACTCTCCCTACAAAATACATAATGAGTGTCTTTTTTCCGCAGTTCAAAGTTCCCCCTAGCATTAGCAGTTACAAACAGAGCTAAGACCTCGGTATTCCATTTCACCAGACTATTCCATAATGCCCAACTCTCATTTAACTATCACTAAGGTGTGATGGCAATAGGTTCTTTGTAACCTTTCTGATGATATTAAGCACAAACAACAGAGCTCTAGATAGCGGGCAATTGACATCGCCAACATGTGAGTGTGCACCAGTTTATTCCTCACATTACATACAGAGTTTCAAAGCAAAATATAACATATATGTTCGTCATCAAGCTCCCTAGTCTTCCGATATGGCTTCGCGCGTCCTCTGGCTTTTCCCAAAGCTTAAATTGTCCCTGAAAAGAATCAAATTTCAATTAAGACAAGGTACGTTGCAAGCAATTCAGTTGACCAACTGTGCATCATCTAAAGCAGTTTTCCCCAACCCCTGGGCCACGGACCGATACCGGTCCGTGGATCAAATGGTACCAAACCACCCAAGGAACATTAAATTATTTCCATTTTTTTATTTTGGTGTATTTATCTCGGGTTTGTGCGACTTTCCATGGAAATCACTTTATATTCCATGTTTAATCACTATATTCATTTTTTGGAGTAAATGTATTCTAGTTTGAAGGTATATTTAAATACATTTAAATTTAAATCATTAAGTTAAAATAATCTAAAATATAATCAATCCCCCATCCTCAGATGACCGCAGTAAAATTACCTAACATTGACCGGGTCGCGGTGATAAAAAGATTGGGTCACACACTGATCTAAAGGAAGTGGTAAGTCAGCTTTGCTTCTAATAGTGTTAGAATCATTGACAGAAATATGTACAAGTCCAATAGGTTCAATTAAAAAATCAGCATAAGATTGCTGTATTCGAATACGAGCATTATTTTTTGAATATATAACGAGTGGATATTTTTAAACACAGTACTTCAGTTCCATACTTTTTTCAGGTATGTCAAAGAATAATTTAATTATATCTTTGAAATCATTTATATGATTATATTCTTATCAAAATTAGAATTAAATGGGGACAGTTTTTATTTCTATGGTTGATTAACCATCAAAGAGGGAGAGAAAAGTAGAATATTATATTCCTGAAATGGGAGATGAAAGTGTAATACAATTACTATCACATTTATGTATGAAATAATCCTTGATATCTCAGTCTAAAAATACTTTTACGGACTTTGAATAGAATTAATTTATCGTTTAAAAAGGAGAGTACAGACAAAGTTATTAAATAAAATTTTATTTATGTCCCATTATAGAGGATTAGAGTTATATGGTTGATGGGATTTTGGTATAGTATCTTGTAGCTTTGAAATGCAGTCAAGTGATAACGAGAAATCTTTCGATGGTACCTCACTCTTAAAAATTGCACACCATTTTTTTTAAGGACTGGATTATCAAAACGTATTTTATGGGTTACACATACCCATTACTTCCCATTAGAATCCATAATCCGACAGCCACAAGACTTGCGTTTCAACCATTAGGAAAAAGACGTAAATACGAGGATTGCATAAATGTATGTGTGACAAAAGAATTAAGGAAACGGAATATTATGCAAAGAGCAAATAAAAATGTAATAATTTATAGCAGCAGTTCTTAAACTTTCGATCGCCATGCCCCCCTTTATATATCAGCCTGATATCGCGAACCCCCAAGAACACTCCTCTCTGACTCCGAACACATGGGATTTAAAAGTTCTTCAATAATCCTAAGACTGCCTCTGCTGCATATACAGACTTTTTCAACACTTTTATTTCTCCTTTAAGAAAACAGTAAACATCTAATTAAAAAACTTACAAAATACTCGTTCTAATTTAATACTAACTGAATTAATATTTTTGATCGAAATACATGCTGTAGTAGTTTTTCCATTGGTGAAAATTCAATGATATAGTCTAGGATGGCACATCTTTCAATTTTTCCACGAGACCTTTCAGAGTCTGTAAAAGAGGGAAATCTTAATATTAAATGAGAGACATTCCCGGACCGCCGAGAAAGGCACTCTGGACACCTGGGGGGGGGGGGTCCTCGGACCACAGTTTAAGAACCGCTGATTTATAGAATAAGGTATCTTCCTTCCTCAGTGGCTTGACAGCCCAGGGTGGGCCTTGGCCTTCTCAAGAAGCCTTTTCCAAACCAACCTTCTTTCGGCTAGTTTTCTTCAATTTTTGGTTCTTAAAACTAGGAGATCTTTTTCTAGGCCATCAATCCATTTAAGATTTGGTCTACCCTTTCTTCGAGTGCCAATTGGCTGGGCATTGAAGACTTTTTTCGTGGTGTGGTCTTCGTCCTTTCTGAAAACGTGACCTGTCCATTTAATTCGTTATATTTTGATGAAGTTAACGATGTCAGATTGTTTATATATGAGTGATAGAGCTCGAAATTTGATCTTCTTCGCCACGTTCCATTTTCCTGAATTCCTCCAAAAATAAATCTTAAAATCTTCCTTTCGTAAATACTAATCATGTTCTCATCTGTTCGAGACATGGACCAAGTTTCACATGCATAAGTTAATACTGATCTTAAAAGACTTTTATACAATAGAACCTTAGTTTTTCTTTTGATTAAATTCGATTTCTATTTTCGTATTCCATTAAGACATCTATTAGCCATAGTAATTCTCTTTCCTTAACCTATCATTTCTATTATTAATTTCCGAACCTAAATAAGTGAAACTGTCAACAACTACAAAATTCAATTTTAAAGTGAGATTTTTGAAACTTGATTTAGTGCAAGGCATGTATTTGGTCTTTTTCTCATTGATTTTCAGTCCCATCCTCAAGGCCTCTTTTTCTAAATATAAGAAGATTCGTGTCAGATAAATTATCTTATTATTTTAAAATATATGCATCTTCCATCACATATATTTTGGTCAACATCAACATTTTAAAAAAAAGTTTTCTTATGTAGACGATGTCATTGACTCCAAAAGTCTGGAACATGCAAACCCAACTAACTTTAATATGCTAAGTAAATCTCCTAAGGATAAACGGAAGAACCAGACTTATCAAACTTGTATCAATATTCATTTTAAAAATAACAGAAGAAGCGTGAAACGATGAAATATTGCAGGAAATTTTTTTTTTTTTGTTCTTTAACAGCACAAACTGTGAATTATACTCGAAAGTTAGATGCTGAGGTCACTTATCGTGTAAGTGATCCGACGACTCCAATTGAAGTAATTTGCGATTACTTGATTAATTATTCAAATTTTGATCACGATCTGTCAGCAGTTAATTATTATACAAATGGGAAAAAAAGGCTAAAAATTAGTTTTACTTGAAATAAAAAGAATGAAAGCAAGAGTTAATTTTAAAACAATAAATTGTGATGGTTTTATAGAAAACGTAATAAAAATTTTAATATTTCTTAATTTAATTCGGGAATTCAAAGTAAATTAGTGTCGAACCTCTATTTCACTAATTTCTTTATTTTGCGAATTTTTTTCCTGGAACTAAGAACATTCTACTACATATTTTCTTTGTAAAATTACCTCCAAATTGCGAAGTATATTTTTCATATAATGAACATTTTCTCTTGTAATTCGATTTTTCTCCCACCATTTTAAAAATATTTCAGGACATTTTTTTCTAATAATTCTCTCTTTTAGCACATTTTATGATGATCAATGACCTTGAACTGGTATTACCAGGGCCTAACCCCCCTAAGCAATGAAATGGCCCTAATGTTTTAAACAAAATACTCAAATAAAATAACAGATTTTGTCGGTAATTAAACTTAAATATGCATGTGGTAGAGTATGCTTAAAATTAATGAATTTAAATTAAGTTAAAAAAAGTTAAAAAATTAAGTTAAGTTAAAAAATTAAGTTATAAAATAATGAATATTTAAAATTACTCACACACAGGCTTAAAATTAAAAAAAAAATTGTTAAAAACCCATTAGTTTTAATATAAAATTATTTTTTAAAGTTGAAAACTCAGCGTGTTCCTGGAAAATATCTTTTTTCTTTCTTGTTTCCCTTCCAGATTTCTTTTTGATGGGTAAGATATATAAAATGAATAGATATTAATTTTCAAAAAAAATTTGAATAATTACTTTTTAAAATAATATATAGCATTTATGAATTAAAAATTGTTTCATGTGGTTTGTGAAGTGTATTAAAAATTAATGACAAACGAATTTTCCATATAACGAACTTCTTTTTCTGGATATAGCGACTTCGATAGAGGCCCGACTGTATATCAGAACGAAACATATTTCCATATTTTTTAAATAATTTTTTTTAAATATTCAGGTTTCTACACCCCTCATTTCCTTCAGCATTTTTGGAGGTAGCCTCTAGAATTTTTCGAAATTCGAAAAATCAAAAATGACTGGATAAAAAAAAAGTCTTTCTGACAATCCAATTGATCCTTTGGAGGCCAATATATGTAACCACTGGTTAAAAATTATCAGTTTTCTATGTTCAAGTTTTAAGAGTTCTCTAAAATACTGCCAGCGGTTCTGAATCAAAATAAAATTCACATAAAAAGAGGGATATATTGAATGATTTTCCATTGTGAACAACTTGGACATTTTCAATGTTTCCAAATCTTAAATTAGCAAGAAGATCGTCCACACATTAAAAAATTTACCTTTTTAAAAAGTCCAGAAAAAAAATTTGAAAGGATAAATAAAATTAATGAATGATTATTTTTCAAACGATTCGAGATTCCGTATTAATGAAAAAAAATTTTTGAGACACGCTGATGGAATTTATTTTCAATATGTATTTTTTCGTTTTTTTCAAACAGAGTTTCTAATACAATAAAAATATACGACACAAAATTTATATTTATGCCATCAGAATATTCGCAATATGAAATTAAATTATAATGGTATGTGTTTCATTCTTTTATCTTACATATTTTTCTAAACGTTTATCCATACGTTTAATTATAGAATTCTTTTATATTTTTATTTTCGTCATGATAATAGTTTCTGGTATTTCTTTTGAATTGTATAAAAAGTGTTTACACATTATTTAACAATAAAGTGAAACTATGAGACAGCTAGACTCATACTCTAGTAATGTAGAAGTAATGAAAAATATATTTTTTAACCAGTGGAAATAAATTTAATAAAAATAAGAGTTTTGTTTTACGAGAAAGTTGGATATCAATAATTAAATGTAACAAGCAATGCTTTCTTAAACTACTGTTTATCGACGTAGATTTTCGTCTCTTGTATTTTACATTTTTAAAACAAACGTTAGAATATTTAGTTCTTTACTTCTTTTTAAACTTGCGTTCTTTTAATTTATGTTGTAAATATCATCATATAATTCAAAATAAAATATTAATTGCTCCTAAGTATATGTGTGATTGTAATAATTTTTTTAAAGGTCACAAGAACAAGAATCATTTGGATTTAAGATGGGTTTACTTTATACCTGGAATTTTTAATTCAAACGGGACACATCTTATTTTGAAAAATTATGTTAAATAATTGAATATTGTACCTTTTATTAATAGTCTTCTAAATGCAGGATATGAAAAGTACATGTATAAAATCCTTAATCATATACTAAATTACCAGGCATCTAAACTAAATCTTAACTATAAATAGAAGTATAACAAGACAGAATAGGTCAAAGTTAAGTGACCACAGTAATCTAATAGAAAACTGTAAGTCTTGGGAGAGAGATGAGAAACAATAAAGATTTTGATAGAAGATTGTGCAAACGAATGAAGCATGGAGACTAGAGAGAACTTTCAAAGAATTTTCTGTAAATGTGTATCTATATGAAAATACTCTAAATTAGGGTCTTAAACCCATGGCCCGCGGGCCACGAATGACCCACTGAAGGCATATTTAGTAGCCCTTCATTTGAATCTGAGGGATTGACAGCTTTTTGTCTTAAAAATGCCATTTTTTCTGTTATTCTTGATACTTAAAACATTTTATTGATATACTTGGTATCTATTTAAGATAAAAAATTTTAAAACTGACAAATTTTTCGAAAATTTCACTGTATTTTAAATAATTTTAAACATAAGAAATCTGACTATGCATACAATCTCAAAAGTTTTCAGAAGAAAAGGAGGATTTTTATCTTTAACACGCAAAATATTTAATATATATATTATAATTATATATAAATAATATATATTTTTTTTCTATATATATATGTGTGTATGTATATATATATATATACACGAATATGTAACACCATCTCTTCCCTTAGAATCATTTGTAGTCTTGTAAAACATACCTCCCTTCCTTATTTAAATTTTCTAACTACATTATTTTTTGAGTCCTGTGGCCCGTGGGTCATTGTGAATTTATTGATATGGCTCTCGAGCGCGCGCGTTAAAGAGGCTCTAAAGTAGTCACAACTAAAGATATGTACCTTTGTGTTTGAAAACTAAGTTTTCCTTTTGTTTGCTTTTAAGCAAATTCGACTATACATGCAAAGTCTAAATTTGGAACACTAATAGACATCTTGCAAAATATTTTTAAATCAATAAAGCAATGCATAATAAATATAACATGAAAATAAACTACTAATAACCAAATAATTGTGTTTTCAGTCAAAATGTGAATTTCTTGCGGAACAGAAATCAAAAAGCAAGTGCATCTGGTATTTTATATACAGGGGGATTCAAAAATTTTCATTCAAATTACTTTGAGGAGGTAGAGAATACGTCAAGAAACTGATTTCACATTGGAAAGTATGTCCCCAAATGCACGCGTGTGTATGTAGAGGGCACTGTATATATTTACCCAGTATAAAGCTCGCTTGACCACTCCTTCTGCCATCTATGTACGAGATGGCTTACTAGTGATGAGAAGAGATAATAATGCATAGCAATTGTGCTCTAGTCTGTCAGTTTGGAACCACATATCTTGGTGGATATGCGCAGGAACACAATCCAAAAAAGTCGGTAAAACTGTCTCGAGAAGAATTAGGTATTTCCGACGGTCAAGTCAGGGTGGTAGCAGTTAAGGTCCCAAGAAACAGTCACCAATGATTCCAGCCCACATATTTATGGCAAAACGATGTTGTGCGCAACGTGACTTCTCGGACCATAAGGATTGTCGTAAGCCCACACATGTGAGTTGTGTGCATTGAACACACCTTCACGACAGAATGACGCTTCCTCAGTGAAAAAAACAGAAGCTGGAAAACTGGGGTCCCTAACATCTTTCTGCATGAACCATTATGCAAATTCCACACGCTTTGGATAATCGTTGGGCTGCATAACTGCACCCTTTGCTGATGGTAAGGATGCACACCCTGCTCGTGTTCTATCCTACACACTGCTGACTGACAGACCCCGAGCTGCTGAGCAATATCTCGTGTGTTGATATTCGGATTATCTTCAAATGACTGTAGAACTCTTCCTTCGACGTTGCAGTCCGCGTCAATTGTTTTCTCCCCGTCTCATGTATGTTGCTGCGCAGTGAACCATGTTCACACAGATTACAATGCACACGTGCAAATATTTGGTGCTGTGGAATTCTTCAGTCAGGGTATCAGTTTTCGCAGAATTGTTTGGTCGGTCGCCCCTTTCGCTTGTTGCCTCATATACGAAATGCATATTCGCAAGCTCTTGATTCGTAAAACGATGCACCTCATCACTTATGAGTCAGCTCGTAAACAGCAGGAGTGGTCGGTTGAACTTAATACTAGTTGTATACGCACAGCTCCCTCTAAATACGCAAGTGTACATTTGGGGATATACTTTCCTTTGTGAAATCAGTTTCCTGAAGTATTCCTTACATTCCCCCAAAATTTGAACGAAATATTTTGAATTACCCTGTCTAGGATGATATTTTAATGCAAAATAAAAAGGTAAAATCCAATTAATGATGATAAAAAGAAGGAGGAAAATGATAACAATAGCTTATGAAAAAGTTAAATTATAATCGAAAATATACTATTTTTATTTAATGTCTTCAATTGTATAGTTAAAGAATATAATCCTAACTCGAAACATTTTTAATTGAGTGAAAAATTATCTATTGTTAATAATATAATATAGACTGATTGCACAAACAAAGAAATAGCCTCGAAGTGAAAATTTGAATAATTAGGGATATTTTTTTAAATTCTAGGAACACAAGAGAACGTAAATGTCCTTTTAATAAACGTAAATAAACGTATATGTCCTTTTCACATGAAATAGTACTAATACAAGGTTTCCGTCTTTCTACGAATATCCACAAGAAGTACTCCTAATTAGTGTCTTTTTATATGAAGTTACAAAGCATTATAACATTTAGTTAAAAAATAGTCTTAAATTTTGCAGTTTTTTTCTGAACACCTTATGAACGAACACATTATTATTTAGAATGAAGAATAACTTGTTCTATAATAATGGGAATAGTGTCGTGAGAGAATATAACGTAATTAACACTAGTCATGAACTATTTTTGTGGGTGTTTTGTATTTCTTGACGTGTCATTTCCAAATGTAAAACTGAATATTTCTTCAACAGATAAAAATTATCTTTTAGAATAAGATTAAAACATTTCAATTTTCATTGAAACTTTTTGCTGATTTTTCTCGAATCAGGAGTTTACCATGGTAGGCCTTTATACTGGAGTGAGTGAGACTGAGAGTAAAATAAATATCACACCATAAAGCTGCACGAGGGCTATTGACCACGGACCATGATCAAGGGACGAGGACGAGACCTGAGCTGGCATCCTCCTCTCCAAACTTCCCCACCACACCAAAGGGAGGACGTTTGAGCCTCGTCATATTTAACGTACATCAGCCCCCTTCACACGACGGGCGGGTCTTCAGCGGTACTAGGTTCGAACTCATGACACGCCAGTCACGAGTCCATAACCTTCAGGCTTCTAGGGTCACCCTTAATACTGGAAACAACGAGAGAATTCTAAATGAAAGATAAAACAGGGTGAACAAACATTTTCGCAAAATTGAAAAGTATTTCAGTGCAGTACGAAAATACCCTTTCTTAGCAGCGCACTTTCTACACAGCACAAATTATACTTGCCAAATTTCAAGTCGCTAGCTCTAATAGTTGAAAAACAGGATTTTTTTTTTATCTGTCACGTCCCCGAAGTCCCCTGTAATCCCCTTGAGTGCCAATTCCCCCAAAATCTGTTATTAGTGGATCTCTTCTCAATAAAAGAAACATACCAGCCAAATATAAAGCTTATATGCTTAATAGCTCCGGCGATCTCGTGATGAGTGAGTGAGTTCCCTTTTTTCTTATGTATTGATAGATATATTAACGGTTTTAGAAGAAAAAAATGCTACTTATTTTTAAAACAAAATAAAATTAGTTTAATTATAGAGAAAAGACATTGCAACTTAACGAGTAAAAATTGATTTGTTTGTTTTTTATAAATTCCCTCATTGTTTAATTTTTTTCAGCCTAATATAAATAATTTATTTGATTTAGCATACATTTTTCTTTCTACGTTCCAACTCACTATTCCCAAGAAAATCACACAGTAAAACGCCAGTAAGTCAAAAGTATATGTAAATTTTATATATTTTTTAATAATTTACCTATTTCAATAATTAAGAGAAATATATGTTATAAAATAAGAGAAATGAATGAAAGAAATATAAATTATTTAATGTATATTTTTTTTAGTTGAAAAATGAGACGTGTTTTTTTGTGATAAATTAAAGAATAGCAGAAATGTGTTTTAATTAAATATTTAATTTTAAAAAGGTCGCAATGGATTTGAGATATAAATTAATGGAAAGTATTATAATTAGTGTAAAAAATCTTTCAAAAAAGTACTTAATCATCAGTTTTAAAAACTACATATATAACCATTTAACAATTCCAGCCAAGTTTAAAGCATTGAAAATTGTATTTTTGCTCAATACAAAGGAGGTAAATTAAAAATTGCAAGTCCTCTATTATCCAGGAAAATGCACTAAGAATGGCATTTAAGAGCATAGTTTATACAAACGAAAAAAAAAACAACACCCTATTTAATATTAATAAAAGAAATATTTTAAGTAGTTGCACAGCATTTAAAGTTTCACACTTCACGCAAGAGAAAAATTAAAACATTGCTTGTTAGAAAATTAGCGAGATTTTACATTAAACAGCGATATAATTGTCTGTGGCATGCGTTTTCGTTAGTGTTTCTCTTATTTCTTTTGTGTCAACGTAAAACGCACATATCCTTGAAATAGTCCAAATAACGACAATTGTTTCGTTCATTTGAAGGTGAGTTGAGTTGACATTGGCTCACCTCGCTCGCTCTAAGACTTCAGTTTAAATTATAAATAGTATTCACCAACCATATATCATGCTCTTTCACAAGGACAAAATTTACAAATAATTTAAAACAACTCAGCAAATTTTTAGTCAAGGAGATAAAATGAAGAAGTTGTGCAATTAATTCATAGTTCGTTTTTCTTTGTTTTTTGTTGAATATATAATTTTAAAAACCGACTACACAACCCAAAATAAAGTTTGAATTTATGAAATTTATGACGCGAATTTAAATAAATAAAATATGTTGAATGCAGAAGTTTGCATTATTTGCATTTTATTTCGCTCTGAAAACGATTTCTCATAATTGTTAGAAATGAATTTACTGTGAAAATTGTTTAACACGAAACTGAAGGGACTCAAAGATGTTTTCGTTTTAAGAGAATTTCGTGTTAAGGGATATTGTAAAAAAACATATTTCAACAAAATTAAGTATATTAAAGTATATTTTATTTACATAGATGTGTATATATATACATGTACTTAATAAAGATCAGTAAACAAAAACGTTCATAAGAACTTAGAGAAACTTAATACAAAATTTTCAAATTTTAAAAAAAAAATTATTTATTGGTTTTTGGAAAAAAATCTGATACATATTTCTTTGTGTTTCTTTTTTTGACTTCAAATTTTCAAGAAAATGTTCTATGCCATTCATTTTGTTATTCATTTCATCATTGGAATGTGCGTCTAAATAACTGCGCATTCTTTTCATGATGTTCCTCATTTCGGATGACGTGGAAACAGGAGTTGCTCTATTCATTTCATTTTTGTCGTCTGAATCTGCATCAGTGATATTTTTTGGTCTTTGAAGAAACTCAAAAATGTCTTTATCTGCCATAATTGAGTCTGTACATATATTATCCTAATCTATTGCAATGAATTCCTTAGATAATACAGTAGGACAGTTCAATAATGCAGAAATTTTCATTACCAGAAAGGAAATCTTTTCGTGTTAAGCGATTTTCGTTTCGTGTTAAGTGAAAAAATGCATGAAAATACATAGTAGTTCGTCGGGACCGGTGTATTGTTTCGTGTAAACCGATATTTCGTTTTAAGCATTTGTGCATTAAATGTATCTCACCGTTGCACATTATTACACGAATGTGTGATTTTGGTGTACATGTATGCTTGGAATGTGTTCAAATAAACCTATATTTTTAAGTATTTAATACTAATTTCTAAGGAAATTGAATGCATCGAATGATTTGGGAATAATTCTGCTTGAACTCGGAAACATAAATAATAAGTGGGCGCTACAGTTTTCTTCAATTCTACGATAAGAAAAAGGTGGCAGCGCACAAAATGCTAAAATCTCTTTGTTCGGCCTCCCCGAAATTTAGCGGGGGATTTTAATGACTCATGATAATCAGTGCAAAGTTTTCATAAAAAAATCATGTTCTTCATACTATTTAAAATATTTTTATATTATTCTAAACGTTTTGTAAAAACAATCTAAACTATTTGAATTATTACAATATATTAACTTTTTTTTTAATATATGCTAGTACTTAAATTGATTCTTATGATCTAAAATTTGAAAAAAGAAGCATTTTAATGAAATTTTTATCATATTTAGTTAAAAAAAAAATACACTTTGGATTTTGAATTACATCGAAAATTAAGAAGAAAATATGGACGTTGAAATTAACTGATTTCAAGAAAAATTATTTTTAATAATTAAGTTTTAAAATAAATTACCGAAATCCATGCGTGATTAAATTTAGCATACAATAAAAAAGCTGTTTTAATATTTAAATTGTTAAAACCATTTTGAACGAAAGAAATTAATTTATAGAAAAATGAATACGAACAAAAACGAAGATTCATTGAAAAGCACGAAGTTCCTCAATACGAACAACTTGACGGCTGAAAAACAGTCCAATTTGAATAAATTTTCTTGTAGTTTATAGACAATTCTAGTAAAAAATTTTCAGTCAAAATACATTTTTTTCTTCATAAATCTGGCCTTTTTATGCACATATTCCCTTAAACTTGAATGTACATCTATCAATACATTTCTAGCGATAAAATCATTTTTACATTTGCTAATTTTAGTTTTTCTATTCTTCTGCGATTTTATCAATACGTTCAATGAATAAAAGTCTGTATATTTTATATGAAAAAGTATTTTTTTTAAATGAGAGAGGATATCACACAGAAAAGATTTTTAATGGTTATAAAAATTACTTTAGGAAAGTGAAAGATATATATTGGAAGTAACAGAGAAATTCTTATTTAAATTATCAAGTTTGGGTAAATCCGGAGAAGAAATTAAATTTTGTGGAATTGTGTTAGGAGTAAACTAAATTTGGTATCCTCATTCATTTTTATGTAAAATTTTCAAAGATTTGACAATCTTTTGGAAAAAAAAATAAGGCATATACAAATTTAGAAATAGGATAACAATTTAAATTATTTCTACCGGAACTGAAAAACATTATTCTCTCTATTAAATCCAAAAACAATTTAATTTATTACGAAATATCGATTGACGCCAAAATCGTCTGTCTTTTCACTAACCCACATCGCAATGGAATTTTTCCGCGTCCTTCAAAAATTGAGCAGACGACACTTAAAAAGCAACTTACCTGGTCGGGCTTTGCTCCTGTAGATGTCGCTCTCTGCCACCTTCTCACCTCGCAAACGAACAAGCTCCAGCAACTTTTCTCACTTCATATCCAAATAGGGAAAATTACAACACCAAACGAAGGATACTAGCGGCATTATTCAGGTGAAACTGCAACCGTGTGGCCGCAAAAAAAGGTGCGCGCTTCACTTCTTCAAGAGGATAACTTGTGTTCGACGCATCGTGAAATCGTCTGGGCTTTTTTTTATTTATATTCTTTAACTGTAAACAAGAAAACAAAAGAAAAAGCATGTGGGATCATTTTGTTCTTTAGAATTTGGAATAATGGGTAAGTTCTTTTTTTCTAAAGTTTTGTTTCTTACTTTCAGAATGAGCTATTTTTTAAAATCGTGAGTTCATTAACTTGACGTTAATTAATTGTTGATTGATGGGATAATGTTATAAAACATGTATATTTTTTTGTTCTTCAAGTACTGAATTACTGAGTTATTTTTGGCAATCTTTATTGTGAAAGTTTTTCCCTTCCTTCAAATGATATCTCTTAATGTAATCTTAAAAGTAGCATATGTGTAAAAGTAGTATATGTGTTTAAAGATTGTGATATTGTGATAAGTTAAAATGGATGTAAAAGAAACAGTTTATTTCAAAATGGCTCTGATGAATAAACTGCTTTTTATAGAAATAATTACTCTGTAATAAATAATGAGTTTTCTTGGCATTATTAAAAATGCATTTTAGTTCCAAGACCATCAACAGAATATATATTATAACAGCAGAAAATGGTCAGATTTTTTTGAATAATTTTGAAACCGAAACACTTTTTCTTTCTCAATTGCTCATTTCAAAGAAAAGAAACTTAGGTGTGATCCATTAATTTTACTGAAGACCTTACACTGGACCAATTCACTTCATTTTTTTTTCAATTTTAATATGAGTAAATAGTTTATTGATATGAATGAAAATTTGTTCATACAAGAAAAACAAAATGCTTTAATGCATATAAGTATTACAAATCAAACTTCGAAGCCTTTCTTTGACGATAAGTAAATAAAAATTATTATATTACTTTTGTTTAAGATTGTTATTGCAGTAAAATTAAACACAGGATTGTTAGCATTTGCTTTCATCGTTTGGAACCGCTGTCAACTAATGGGGTTGACATCTGAACTTAAGTTTTTGCCCCAGGTTTCCAACCATACTACTCAAATACTAAGGGCGTAACGGAAAACATTTGCCCCCCCCCCCTTCTCTGCAAAGTCAGGTTTTGTCTTAAGTATTTTGTAAATTGTTTAAATACGTACTTGGGTGTCAACAGGCTTTGGGCCCCTAAAATCCTGCCCCCCCCCCCTGCAATGCAGGGTTTGTAAGAGGTGTACGTTACGCCACTGGCCACTGATAAATATTTCGAGCCCAGTTGCATTTAAAACGCTTCAGTCACCAACTACATTTTGCAATGTCTTTTGAAAAATATCTTAGTTCTAAGACTGGAAAAAAATGCCTAAAAGTCACGAAAAGAATTTAGGGAAATGTATGAACTATTTTTTTCTTGGAAAATCTTCTTCGCCATTGAATTCGGATCCAAATAAATTTTGATACAGGCGTGTCAAAACTCAAAATTTAGATATACCGGTTAAACTAATTGACTGTGGCATGATGCGCAAAATTTACATTTATCTGAAGATCAGTCTATTCATCCCATTACCGGAAAATTTTTATTCCTATGGTTTTTTTTCTTAGAGAGCCGTTACAAATTATCTCCAAAAACTTTAATATGTTCTTTTCTCATCCACCTGCTTACACAGTGTTTTATAGAAATTCAATCTTTTTAAGGAGATATTTGAATTAGCCTGCTCACAGCTACACGAAGTTTATTTGTTTTTTGCATCATAAATTTCAAAGTTGTTTATATGAGATATTTAAACTTCACGCCACAACACGTAAGGACTTTGAGACCTATTTTAATTTAAATTACTTCATCTCTAATTATTCTGCGAGGGTGGAATTTGGATTCGAACTCATGACTCGGTTTTAACGTCCCCGACCACGAAGATTGAAACGTAAGCCAACGGCTTTTTTTATTCAAAATATTTTGTTTTTTTCTATCCTGCATAATATATAAATACTGTATATATATATATATATATATATATGCGCTATTTTGCATATATATATATATGCAAAATAGAAAATAAGTCATTTTTTTATTTTCCTTATCCAAGACTAAAATATTATAAATACGAAAGAAGAAGGATTGATTTTTTTAAAGATTTGATTTCACTCAGTGCTCATTACATCATTTTAATTAGTTTTTGATAACTATCAATTCCAAGTTGTTTTACTCTTTTTTGATCAAAAATATCACATGAAGCAGTTAGTCTCAATCTCGTAAACATTTAATGGTAATGTATCATGATTCCGTTTTATTCTATAGTAAATAAATTAATTCTTTAATAGTATAATTTATTTCATAATTTTATAAACAAATTTTCTCTTTTTAAAATAAATATAAGAACTACAGTAGATAATTTTAATTATGTAATATTTTCTTAAAATTCTTCTGTGAAGTGTGTTTCATTGGTTAAAACTGTCAGGAGCTTTTAAATTGAAACTCTAATGTTTATTGTTCACCCTGTTTTATAATAATTTTTTTTAAAGAATAAATGCATCGTAAGAAATTTATTTCTATTAAATGATACTTAGAACTTTTCGAACAGTCTCAATCAAATGGAAACATTATTGATTAAGGTAAAAAAATTGCTAAGAAAACAAAAAATTTCATAAATTTCTTTCATTTGTAAAACAATTTACAAAAATATTTAAGGAACCACTGCATAAACAAATAAATTAAATAAGCACAAAATATTTATTTAAATGTTAAAATAATGGAACACGTTATGGATGGTCAAGAAAATAAAATTGTAAATTTCTGTTGCCAAAACAGAGAAAATTCCATGATTTGTTTAAAAATACACACAGGACATTCTATTATCTACGATTACGTATTTTAGAATGTGAATACATCCGGTTACTATAGCAACGATGTTAGTATTTTGAATTCCATTCTTGTTTCCAGACTGAAATATGGAGGAATATAAATATAAATAGTTTCTTTGTAATATCGTTTGGTGAAAACATATTCGGAAAATGTTTGGAATTTGTGCTGATTATCATATAGTTTTTACTTTTACGTAAAACAAAGTCAAATGAAAAAAAAAAAATAATGGATGTACAGGAATACATTGGAATTTTTATTGGTTTTTGAATCTGGAAATTGTAAAAGTTTTTTGACAAATAAAAGATTTAAAAAAGATGTTTGGATATCAGAATTTTCTGACATGAAATATTTTGATGAAATTTAACATTTTTAAATTTACCATTTAGATAATTTTGATTTAAATACCATTATAGAACCTAAATAATCAATATGAGGAGATATTTCAATTTAGACTTATTATTAATTCGTTTATATTTTACATTAACGAAATATAAAGTATGTATTTTATGCATATTAACTTAATACAATTAACCAAGTTGGTAATTTGTAACTAATACCTTTATTTCGGTTACATTTTAAAAAGTTATTTACTGAATGACATGACATGCGGTCTAATTCATATTATTACGGTCACTTACAGGTGTAAGTCACCGGAACGAAATGGTCATTCACTGTGATTTAACGGTTAAAAGTCATGTTATTTTTATGCTTGAGTGAGAGTTTTTTTTTTTTTTTTTTGTTGCTGTAAAATACATAATTTACTTTTTAACAAAGCATTTCTTCATAAAAATGTTGGCGAAAATCCTTATTAGTAACATAACACATTTGACCTTAAAAAGGTTATTAGTTTTATGTAATTATGGATAATTGCGAATTTTGGGTTGATGAAGTTATACAAAAAATATTTTCAAAGATTTGTGTACTTTTTTCCCTAATTTAAATATATCTAAGTGAATTTTTATAAAAAATTTATTCATTTAAAATTTTGATGCTTAATTTGTACATAAAGCTGATTGGAGCTGATAATACAATATCAAAAAATGGTTTTTTTTTCATTTAATTTTTTTATATTTTACATATAATTTAAAAAAAAATTTTTTTTTTTTGCTAATTTACAAAAAATTTTTAAATATCATTTTGTGATTTTTTATTCTTTAAACATCTAATTTTTAAAAAAGTTGATATTTGAAAAAAAGTTTATACTAGAAAACCACAATAAGGACTACTGATACGTGAACGCTTTCGTAAAGAAAACTTTCAAAACTTAGTAACATAATAACAATTTTTAGAAAAAAATAACTTTAATAATTTGTAAAATTTCTTGCGTTAAAAATAATTTATTTTGAGAAAAAAAAGACACACTACTTCATAAAATTTGTAGGAATAAATATAATAATTGCAGATCGTATAGCATGGAAAATAAACTAGGTATCCCAATATTTAAGATTGAATGTCTTGATTAAATTTAGTTTTTTATATTGTAAACGTGTTTACAATAATTTAGTATTACAAAAAGACCTAGTTCAATATTTTAATAGCTTTTTTTCTCAGAGATAAATGAAGTTGTCAAGGAAAGGGATTATTTGAATAATCCTTTGAAGTATTTGGTGTTTAGAAGCAGAAGGAAAAATCATCTGAAGGTCAATATGTCTTAAAAATATTTAAATTAAAATGATTGATGCGATCATCTATTAAGCTCTTCCAGTGAAGTTTTTGAATAATATTCCTGAACTTGCTGCTTTAATGCTTTTTTTTTAACCAAAAAGAATTGGAAAGGAGAACATTCGTAGATTTTTTTTTTAATATAAAATACAAATTTCTCAACCGTTAAGAAACATAATTTTTCGTTGTGTAAAACAATTACTTTTTTAAATCAATTTGAACTATAATTACCTGCATTCATAGCAAATAGGTCTTAGTAGAATATTGAACCTTTTTTACAGAAATGGAATAGTTTTTAATTAAGTCTTATTAAATCTCATTTACAAAATATGTCAATGTAGACGATTGTCTGCATGTCAAAGTGTTGCAGATGACTTTAAAAAGATAAATATTATTTTTTCTCTTTCAAACTAAAACTATATATTTCTTACGTTTATCTTCTCTCTCTATATTTTTTTATGTTTATCTTCTTAAATGAACAAATATACAGGATAAAAAATTGTAATTATTAGCTTTTGATTTTAGTTACAAGAGATGCGATGTTAATACTTTTATATTTTTGTCAGATACATAACAGTGAGAGTAATATGATGATATTAATGTTTAAAAGTATCTGAGTGCATGCAGTAATTAAAGTAAATTCCATAATATGTTTTTTAATAATTTGTACAAGAGATACATAATTTAATAATCTGATAATGTATTATTTTATCTGTAATAATCTTTATTTAAATTATACGAGTACATGGGACTCTTAAATATAAACGGATGCAGATTTTAAATTATTATTTGATATAATACATTATTTAAAATTTGTTTTTATCTCCGTATAAAAATGAAACAAGTAACTTAAAAATAAATTTATTTATTTATTTGAAATTAAAGGATTCTAATCTTTTTACTTGAAAAGAAAAATCTGTAAGAAAATTTGTATGTCTGGTATTATTATATGATTATATATGCATCAGAATATTTACATTTTGTTTTTGCTTTGCGAGGTGTTAACTCATTATTTGCAATCTTAATTATATGAAATAAACAAGGAATGTTTTTATTAATTTTGTTTGTATTCCATGGAAAAATATGGAACACATAAAAAAGTGATAATAACAGAATAATAATGGAAATAATAAGTAAATTTATTTCCTAAAGCAACGAAAATCGTGTTTTTTAGGGGAGAAAATAAGCATACATTGTGAAATACAAAAAAAAAAACTTATTTCTTTTTTGAATACCAGACTAATCACCATAATTTATTTAACCTTCCAAACAAACATAAGAATCTCGATTATTACGTAATTGTTGCTCTAAATTATGAAATGCTTCAGAGAGAAAAAGGATACATTAAGTAAAAAAATTGTATTCACGAATATTTTTCATCAAAGTTCAGCAGGTACAAAATATTATACGAACGTAATTAACTCTAATAATCGTAATTACTGAGTATTTGGAAAGTGACTATTTTTATTGATTTGTTAGTCAAATAAAAATATTATACCTTGAAATTAATTTATAATGTTTTTGAAAGAATTCTCAGGCCAAAATCCTGCAGTTTAATTATTTATAATGCAGTAATTAAGTTTCGAAGACGAAATATAAAATTCGCTGTAATTCACTGATAGTCCAGTTTAAGAAAAGAAGATATGACAAGGGAGAAAAATCAATTTAGGAATTCAACAAAGAGTATATAGTGCCTTGGAGCAATAATATGTAATGTTATAAAGGTTGAGTTTTTTAATATACTTATATAAACTTTTTGATTTGTGTTAATAAAACTTAAAAATTGAAAATTCTATCTTAATACTATTTAATCAAATTTCGACAAGTTTAATGCCTCTTTAGTGATAAATAAAAAAATGTCTAATTAAAAATTAAACGAGCATTTATTCTGATTATAGAGAGATTAGATTTTTAAAAAATACATGACAAGGAAGAAAACTTTATTCTTGATATTTCCCATTCAAATTTGAGGGGAAAAAATGTTTCCTCATACTTAATTAGATTTATTTTTTAAAAAAAATTGCAACATTTATTCCAGTTCTCAAAATTACATTTTTAAAAGGAAGAAATTGTATTCATTGGAATTTACACACATTTAATTTTAGCATACATAACTTTAGAATAAAGCTAAAATGTGCTAAAAGGTTTATTTTATTTTAGATAAATTTTCTGACGTCAGTAAAAAATAACTATAAAAATATAATTGATTAATTATAATTTCTATTCAACTCTTTTTGAAAAAAGTAATGCAGACGATTATATGTAATAACGTAAAATAAAAAGGCAAACAATTACGTTATTAAACGATAATGCACGATTTAATATAAATTTGTAATTATTGAACTGTAAGAAACCGATCCAATATTTATTTAGCAAATTGTTTTAATTTAATTAACTTTTAAAATATGGTAACATTTTTTTTGAACAGAAGTTTCTTTTATTTACATCTGATAATCAGAATTAAGTTTGCGCCTGTATAAAGCTGCTCTAATGATATAATTATTGAATTATTAAAACAAAAGGGATATTTATTCTAATTTAAAAAGTAATTTAATTTTTCAAGAAAAGTATTGATTAAATATTATCCATTACAAATTGAACAAAAAGAATGTCCATACATAAGAAAGATTGAATGAAATGCCGTCCAAAGTAATTTAAATCATTCCAACTTCAAAACTTTAAATGCAAAATACTTTTTAAAACTATCAATATTTTATTGAAACTCATTTTAATACTTTTTTTTTGAAATATGATCTACCTTTCAAAACTTAATGAACAGGTTAAATAACAGAAAAGACGATTCTCTGTGGGGTAAATACACCCTGTATGCTTTCCATTCGAATTCACCAAGCAGAGCACTGCGCTTGCGCAATTAAATCTATTGTCGCAACGATTGAGTTTTAAAAACCGAAGCGTACAAGATGAAAAATAATGTGAGTTAAAGCATACAGGAATCTCACGAATGCATAATTCAATTCGAAAATTCAATTTCTCAACTCAGCCTTATTGCTCGTGTAAGAGATGCAGCTCGTGACGTTAAAAGAATGGAAAGTGAACAGTAATTTCCAGAACACAAAGAAGGATAAAGCTATAAAATTCTTCCAACTATGTGAGTAGGTTTCGGTAGTAGCTTGTATATTCACCCTCCACCCAAAAGAATTGCATTCGAAATTATCCATTCTTTGTTAGTTGTCGATGAAGCTGGGACCCGCTGTTGCATATCTTAGAACTTTCACGATTGTGGATTAATGTAAATGGAAGACAAAGGCGTTTTCCGAATGTGAAAGTGTGCTTTAATTGAATTCAAAACAAACGTGTGTATTTTCCTCAGAAATTGTTTATGTGTGTGGAGATTTGAAATAAAACAGATTAAATATATATTTTAAAGTACAAGTGTGGGATAATTGAATTGTTTGGAATCATTTTTGTGGCTTGAAAATTAAGGTTCTTATTTTTGAAAGAGATTGAAATGTGAAATGTGTCATATCTAAAATTTCAAAATCTGGATGTAATACATTTAATCCATGGTTTATGACATAAGTATCAATTTTAATTTTTTATACAATGTTAAGAAATATTTTTCTAAGTGATTAAAATGATAAAAATTTTTTGAAATGTTAATAGATATAAAGTAAAGAGAACCCCCACCCCTCCCACCAAGGACACATCAAAATTTTAAGTCTGTGATGCAACGTTAACTTTTGAACAAACCGTGCAGAATAATTTTTAGTTTTGAATAATTTTTCTATAAAATGATAGGAGAAATTTATTGGATTTCCTGGTTAGAATTTTCTACATATATAGATTATTGGTTAGTATAGCAGTGGTCTTCAAACCTTTTCAACTCACGGAACCCCTAGAACTTGAAGATGCTATCGTAGAACCCCTAGAACTAGAAGCTGCTTTCGCGGAATCCCATACACATACTTAGAAGAATATATCTCGAAATAATATTTAAAGTAGATCAACACGTTATAGGAACTTTATGTGAAGACATTTATATAAAAAAAAAGTATTGTATTTATTATTAAAAAATTCTAATCTAATTTTTAATATAATTTAATCATTAATAATATTGATTTGTGATTCATGTGTCACCTACTTATGCATTATATTTAGTAACCTGGATATATGCTAGTATTTTTTACACAAACTGTCGGTCTAGATCTATTGAAATTAATTGCAATCGTATTACATAATTTGAGTTTAATTTGTTTTTATACTTTGTTTTTGTAGCCACTTATGTTGAGAAATATATTTCACTTAAGCACAATGTTCTGAATGACATTAAAATGTTTTCAGTTGTGTGAGAAACCCTGTGTATTTTGCATTAATTTGCAACCTAAAATTTAGAAGCTGTGTCCTTGCTTAAATTTAGATTTTGACTTCAGCTCTGCTGATATGATGTTACTTTTCCTTCATTATAGGTGTTTTCCACGTATGTAAAAAAGTGCATCCTCCGTTAGAAAACTATTTTATTTTACAAGACATTTGCTAACTAACGAGTATAAAATTATCTCGTGGAATCTGAGATAGTAAGCAATAGAATATTCACAATCTAGTAGGAAGTATACATATAAAAAGATAAAACGTTTTAATATTCTTTTATTATATTATAATGAAAGTTTAAAAATGGTTTGAAAGAAGTTATTAAATATATAAATAAAATTTTCAGTTTTAATGAATAGGATGAACTTTAGATACTTGTAATTAAGTAAACTTCATAGAGAACATGAGTACATTTTGCATACATATTTATTTTTTCTCGATTTTTAATTGCGACTCGTGGAATCCCTGGGTATACCATGTAGAACCGCAGGATTTTGTGGAACACAGTTTGAAGAACATTGGTATACAGGATAGGTAAGGACCTATCCATTGTTCACTGAGAGGAAATAGGATCAATTATATATAAAGTTACAATCTAATTGAAAATATTTATAGGATACAATAGACCCCTGTTGGTGTTGTTAGAAATGGCACCCGATCCATGATGTCAGATCGAAGCCCACGAAATTTACCGGGGCAAGGGTATAGATTATGTCTGTTGTTAGCAGCAGCTTTGAACACCATACACGTGACAGTACGTTTTGGCTCTCTTCCATCCCCAACTTTGAAGAAGAACACTTTGGGGGATGGCGAGGGTCTCTTCCCCTACCCCCAACCTCTCGAGAGGTCTTTTTGTTCAATAAAATTTAGAGCTTCCACATGACGCACAGGCACCATACTTTTACAAAAATTCCATGCCTTCTTCGGAATTCGATCTCAAGTCCCACGGAATAGCAGTTTACGTCATTAACTACTATACTGTAAGGGCGGCTAAATCCAAGTGACAGACTGTAGCAGATAATGGCTTATAAGGAATTCCCAATGAACGTCTTATATTCCCAGAATAAAGTTACGTTTCTAAAGGAATTTATTTTTGTTGACCAGCTTAATATTAACCCATTTTCATCTATTTAACCCCCGTTATTTTGTTTTAGATTGACATAATATTACTTTTCTAGACTGACATTAATCCAAATTAGTCAATGTAGTTTAGAAAGGAAAATAAAATATACACTACCTATGCGATGAAAAGAGATATGGTCTCTTTAAGCATTTTAAAAGTAATTTTAAAAATTTTAAAAATCACACAAAATTAGAGCTTTTATTAGTAATTTCACTCTCTTTCTCTCTCTATTTATATATAAAGTCTAACAAGTATACAAAATTATTTTATAAAAAATGTAAATACCTTTATCTGTATTTGTATAAAAAATTATATTGCATGAGTTCTATAGTTTACACAGTGGCGTAACGTACAGCCCCACTACCCCCGCATCGCAGGGGGCCCAAACCTGACTTTGCAGGGGGGGGGCTAACATTCTCCGTTACGCCACTGAGTTTAAAGCAAAATGGGTGATTGTATTCACTAATCAAAACCACTAGACTGATCGCAGAAGCAAATCATTGCTGAGTTTTGTGGTTTGTGATCAATCATCATATGTAACTGAGAAAGTTTGGGAATACTGAGCTACACAAAGTTTTTATTTTTCAAAAATATTATTAATTAGGTCATGAATGCGTTATGTACTTGTTTTAAAATTTCACGAGGTTATAATTGACAAAGCAGTAATTTTTTGAACAGAAGTAAAGTAATGAAACGACACCTGGGAGTTACTCATTTTTGCAACTTTTAAGCCTCTCCACGTTAATACTGAAAATCAATTCCACTACAGATGTCCTTATTATTTAATCTGCGGTTTTAATTCAGATTTCACCATAATGTCTTTAAATAAAAAAAAATTTCTGATATAAGTAATATTTATTTATAAATGTACAAAGCAATACCTTTAAATATTTAGAGCATGTTAGTAACACTTTTTCTTTTTATTCATAAAATAGAAGAAAAAGTTTGGAAGCTTTCTTCTCGTTAAAAATTTTCTCTCAATTATAGAGACACTTCTTTATTTTACATTTAAATCACATATCGAGAATCCTTTCTTGTTATAACTGTAAAAACTTCGATTAACATTGAAATAAAAAAAAATATAGGGTTTTTTTCCTTTGGGCCTCATCTATCTACTGAAGAATGCATAAAAAAACATTATAATCATTCAAAAAGATTAATTCATGCGATCCGATTTTTGCTCTACATTCTAAATTGTTGGACCGTTAACCCTAATTAAAAGTACTACTCTAATTAATCCTAAATTCCATTGTCATTGAAAGAAAATTGTTATCGCGAATTTGCATTTTCCCCGCAACTTAACGCGTTGGTGCCGAAAAATTTTCCAATCCGCCCACGCCGATAAACAAACAAACACATGTTGCCAACACTTGAGGTAATAACAACACCTGACCTATTTTCCCTTTTACGTTCAACCTTAGCAGCGAAAGTTCAACTCAATTCTTTCGTGTAGTTTCATATCTTGTTCTTTTCTTTTTTTTTCTTTTATTATTATATTGATGTATATTTTTCCCTCGCTTTTTATATACGTTTCACACTCATTAAGTATATGCTGGCGACATCGCATTTTGTATAAGCCCTTCATTTTCTTTGCGTGTTCGAATTCGAATTATTATTTTTTTTTATATTTTGCGGGGTTGAGTTGTTTTAGAGTGTCACTGAGGCCATGAGGTTACCACAGAAAATGTATTCGAATTGTGATTGGAATGTTCTTTATCTTTTCAACTTTGCTTTATCCTTGATAGAATTCGTGAAGACATATTGTGTTATGAGAAAACGTGAGTTTTTTGGACGGAGAACACATTTTTTTTCGTAACTGCCTTTTATTTGAAGTTTAAAACACGATTGTTCAATTTCAACTATGGTTTGTATAGAGTATATATCATTTTGAATGCTTAATCCTGATATTTTAAATTCAGAATTCTTTCATCGCTGTTAGCAGAGATACAGATACGAAGACTACAATAGTTATTAGGCAGCTTGTAAAAATTTTTAAAAGCTTCATTTAAAAAAAGTGTTGAGCAATATTTAGCTTTTACACTTATGAAAAAACTGTAAGTATTACCTCCTCTGCATTTTTTCCCCGAAAAAATATGAAATTTTGTATTTTCAAATTTTTTAGGAATGTTATGTGGAAAATATAAGAAATTAAAACACTTTTATGTAATCTTCCATCATTATTTGTATCAAACCGTTTATTCCGATTTGAAATCTGAATTCAACTTCTAAAATACACACTAATTCTTTTATTTTCCCCTTTAAATTAAACATTAAACTACCTCCTTTTTTCTTAAAGTTTTTTTTAAAAAAAATGTCATTTTAATTGTATTTCATTTTTTAAGAGCAGTAAACTAAAGAAGCGAACTAACCAATTAATTAACAATATTTATTCAGATTATACAGGATCATGCAAAATAGGGTTAAATTTTGGAGAGGTGTTTGCGAAGTTAACTTCTACATTCATCCATGGCCAGAATCATGAAGATCAAAACACCGGAAGCAATTTAAACCCTTAACAAATGTCAATTAAATAAAACCGAAAAAAAAATCCAATTTAACACTTGCGAAAAATAAAGAAATGTTATTTTGTATAATATTGTCATTATAATGATTTGTAAAATTAATAAACTGAAAAATTAATAAATTTCTAGAACAAGCAAACAGTCAGTTTTTCTGCCCCTTTATCAAATTAAGAATCAATTTACAAAAAAATCTTTTTCTCTTTCAAAATCTCACTGATAACCAAGGAAAAAAACTGCAAATTAAAATAAATTGTTATGCGGAAAGTAAGAATTTTTTTAATAATAAAATTTTTTATATATCTGAATACATATAGTAGCTTAAATTTTAATCGTAAGAAATGATAGAAATCAGCATAAGCGATAGAATGTAAAAATTCTAACTTAGCTCCCTTTTCCCTAGAACTCATATACATTTTTCTTCATGTACGACAATATCCTTTTTCATAATACGTACACGAATAATTTTAAAAATGAATTATTTCATTTCTTTCCTGTTTTTCATTACGCTTATATAAACATTTCCTCTTGGACTGGTACACATAAATTCATGTTGCGTATTTGTTCGTACTTTACATCAACATTAGATTTATGAAATGGGAAAATTTAATCCAAACCGCGTTTTTCAAAATGGAATATAATACGAGGGCAGTCAACCGTTTCTACAGGTGAAATGCTTAGCGTTATTGTGTTAGTTTATTTTCATCTGATAGAAATTTAACACTGACCAAAAAGGAATACTTGCAGCTTTTCAAATAAAAGTGTTTTGAAATGTTTTCTAAGATAATAAAAAAGCATCTGTTTCTTTTTTTAAATTTGTTACTTTATAGTTCATATAGATGAAGCGCGATACCAATGCTTCAATTTTTATTCGGCATCTTATTCTCTTAAAATTCCACATTTCCTTTTCTTTTATTACAAAAGTTTTATTCCAATATTTGATAAAATATATGAATATGCTAAATTTTAATTAAGTAAATTGAAACGAAGTAATTAAAACAATCAAGAAAAAATTAAGTTGATCTTAAATTTTATAATTTTTTTAAAAAAAATTATAAGTTTTAGTTTATTTTGAATAAATATTATATAGTCACAGATTTCTTAGGAAGCTAGATTCACCCTGGACGAAGTAAGAACAAAAATATAAATAACTAGTTTCCTAAAAGATATTTTCTATATTTCCATAATTGATCAAACATATTTTCTGTTTTGATACTTGTTTAAATAGATTTTCTACTTTCATATCTGTGGTTCGTTCTTTAATCTAAAAATATTGAAGTAATTAAATATTGTTGTAAAATTTGACGATTAAATTTTACGCTGAGCTCGTTGTTCGATTTATATCAGATATGATGATGTTGCCCTCCACACACACGCATTATCTTGTTGGCATTAACCTATCGTATATTATATTTTATTAAAGATTTGTAGTATTTATTTTAAGTGCTAAAGCATTTTTTTAATGGGGAAGATGTGTTTTTGCAATTTTTCCCTTATCCGTAAAATGGTAACTTCGACTCTGACACATAGGTAGGAGAATTCATACGTTATTTGAAAAGAAAGAATTTCATTAAAAAACCTCTGAGGAAAATAAAACTGTTTTCTATGAACTCACGTAAGAATACTACGTCATTACTACCTCACTAAGGAAAGAAAAAAAGATTTTAAATTAGAACTAATGTTTTACTGTCAGGTCAGAAATACATGGTGAGTAGGTTAACTTTCACTTTAAAGGAAGCATTTAGTCAAGATTGCTATTAAAGTCATTAAATAACCATTTCAAACGCGTGACGACAAAACAAAGCATAAACAGCATTTTTCTTCCTTCAAGGTTTGGTGGACATAAAAGGAAAACTTTTCTTATTAAAGTACTTCCATTATATTTCAAATAAATTGTTTTCATAGAAATATATGTTATAAGCTAACTTCAAATATTTCTTGAAACATTTTTGAATAATTTAAATTTTTGATTTTATTCATGCGTTGATACGTAGCAAAAAAAAATCAATTAAAATTTTTGGAAAATCACAAAGTCTCTATAAATTCTAATACTGAGATAGAAAAAAATACTGAACTTTTCTTTTTTTCTCCTTCTTATTTTATAAAACGTTGTCGATATTCGAGAAAACAAGCGGCTTTTGTAAAACATTTCATTCAGAAAATAGCTCTCATAATAAGTACATCAGCTTATTCTTCCATTTTAATATTTTAATTCGACGTAACACCACAAGCATACAAACACACAAAACAAGATTGACAATAATTTGAAATACGCGTAGGTAAGCCTAAAATAGAACATTGAGTTCGAAATAAAAATCTTCTTTCTTCTACAGAATCAAAATGAAACATGCGGTTCCACACGCATGCGGGAAACAAAATGCTGGTGATAGTGTTGACAAACAAAACAATTTAATTAATTAAGAATTCGAAGCATTAAAAATATTTATTTCCCGAGTTATATGTCTATCGAGAAAATTGTAAAACTTTCTTTACATGGCTTTCTAATAAATATTCCCTAAGAAAGTAATGAAACAAAGTTCTTAAATAAGGCATTTTATATATCTGTAGAATGTATATATCAATCTCTTAATATTCGTTCCTCATAAGTTCTTTAAAATAAAACTTTAGAGAATTTGTTTGGAAATTTTATACTTAGTAATCTGTAATTTCTATATGCTGATTTTGTTTACGTACAACATTTTATTTTTTTGCTTAAAATATGTAGCTTTTTCAGAAGATTTACGTATTTCTCTTTTTAATAAAGAAATTCCAAACGTTATTTAAAACAAAAAAGTATTCAGTTCAAGCATTCATTTTAAAATGTTTTCAAACCAAACGATGAAAATTCAAAACAATTTGCGGTTAGTACACGAGAATTCAACCGGGAGAAATAAATAAAAATCGAAAAACAGAAAGAATAAATAATCGTTTTATTTTATGTGAACATATATATATATTCGGAAGGAAGCGTTAACGAGAACATTATCTCAGATCTCGCAAATTGAATAAAGCAGTCTTTTGTTTAGCATGCGCCATGCGTGAAACATTTCAACTTGTTTATGATTATTAATATAAACGAGAATATTATCAGGAACAAATCACCTATTTAGGTTTCACATCTGTATTAATTGTACAATGGAAATTAATCTGTTTATCTACGTAGATTTTTTTTATCAGTTTATCTATTTGGAATAAATTATTTTCTTCTTTTGAAATAGATAAAAAAGATTTAATGAAGAACTATTGAATGGGATTTAGTAGAACACTATTTAACATATAATTGTTCTTCAAGTGTTCCAAATCTTAGTATTTTAAATGAAGTGTTCCTACCTCTTTATAATAAAAAAAAATAGTTTTGCTTTTATAAGCTTTTTTTATTTTTCGATTAATATCACATTACCATCTCTGATAACTATTTATTTTTTATTTGTTATATATAGTATAGTCACACACACACACACATACTGCAGTTTATTAATAATACTAAAAATATTTACGAATAATCACTATTTCTCCGTTTAATAAATTTTGGGATGAAATGCAGCTTATTTTTAGGCATATCTTTTTAACATACTGTATTGCTTGGCAATTAAAATTATATACCAATCAAAATTTTGTTTTAGTTTAAATTATATGCATTTGTTAATTTCGTATATATGAGTCGTATATAAAATGAGAAGAATATAAAGTTTTTAAGAATAGTTACTTAGAATGTTTAAGTTTTGTTTAAAAATCAATGTATTTTTGAAAAATGTTTGTATTTTAATTTCAAAATTTTTAATTAATTGTGATTTTAGTTTTGCATCTTTAGGTTGATGTTTTACGAATGTTTTTCTTTTCTTTTTTAGAGAATAAAGTAAAAATGTAGGTAAATGCTCTCTATATATATGACATAGATAAATATTACTTTGTGTAATATTATGTAAAGCTACTCTTATTTGGTTATTTTTTTAAAATTAAAGTTACAATATTATAAATTGTGTCTCCTTTCTTTTAGCTTTGATAAGATTGCATTTAAAAGTTTAAAATAAAAATAAAACATATTAATACTTTACAACGTTACAGTAAAATAATCCTCAATTCAAATATGAAATAAAAAGCTCAATGCAGTATTTTGGGTTCAACAGGTTTTCAAGAAATGTACGATGAAATATGAGTCAGATCTAGGAGGGAAAAAAAGGTAAACTTTCTAGAAAAAAATTTAAATGTATGGGGAAGTTATACATATATTTTATTCGCTACCAGACATGCCAAAAATAAATGCACAATTCTCGAAATTTGTTTTATTTATCTTTAAATTTGCTTTTTACCAAGGTTATATTCGAGGGTAAAATTTCTATAAAATTTTCTTTTATTCAAATTTCAAAACAAAGGAAACTTACGGAATTTTCAAGCAAAAATATTCCGCGAGTTTTCTGCGAGTGACAGTTGAGAGACTGTAATATGATTATAATACTGATGTTTAATATATAAAGTTTGTTAAAAAAACTTACTTATTTTAATAAATTATATTTTATATAAATTATTCAAAATATTAAGCAGAATTTCTACGTTTGTGTTCTTGTGTGAAAAAAACATTTGTGGAATATCCTTTCTATATATTATTTAAAAATCTCTGTAAAATTTAATTTTTATACTATATAAAGCTTTCTTTATTGTAACTTAATAACTTAATAATTAAATCTTAGCGATAAATATAATTTATATAATATTTAACTCACCATATCTCTTTTAATATGTAAATTTGATTAATAGTTTCATTAACATAAATAACTTTTGATAGAATTTTCCATGAATACCCATTAATTCTATAGTACCGATAATTTTATCAATTAGTATGCGAAATTGAATAATATCTTTGGCGTAACATTATTTACCATCTATCATATATATTTATTCAAATGTATTATAAGTTTATTTTATTCGAATTTTGTTAAATTAAAAATTTGTAATTTATGTTATTCTTGTAAACAAGATTATTTATTTAAAATTATAAAAAATTTTATATTTGATTTTTCATAGCTGTTATCTTTAATAATATAATTTATTTCATTATTCAAAAGACTATATGCAACATTTTGTTATTTTAGGATGTAATTTTTAATATCGCTTGTTGTGTGCATTCACACACATTACATTTTATTTATTATTTATTTTGAATTACTTTTACTTTTTTTTATTTGTAAAGTTCTTACGGCAAAATCATCGGCAACAATTTTTAAATTATAATGATTTAAAAGTGACGAAAGTATTATTAGTCTAGATGAAAGAAATTTTGAAAAGCGTGTTGAACAGTTTTACGAAAACTTTAATTAGAATTATAGTGAAGCAGAAATTCTAGGCATTATTTTATTTGTGAATTAAAATTTATCAGATTGAATTAATCCATGGTAGACTCATCAAAACTTCCACATTTATTAGCAGCTATAGTGCTTTATCGTTAAATCTTAATCCCTAGGGAAATTTTAAAAATCTTGTCCCTTTCTCTTTCACACCACTCGAACTCCATACTCCAATTCCCTGGGCGTGTCCAACAAGCAAAATAAAACAAAAGGCGAACTGGAAGCGTTTTCCCACTTCACTTTGAACCAGATCTCATCAAAATCCAGACCTCCTTTTATCTCGTAAGTTTAACAGCAGGTACGTGTGGGTGTACGAATTACCGAAGGCAGGTAGGCACCACGTGATTGAACCCGATAAGCCGGTTTTGGGAAACCAGAAACCACTTCTTTAAAAAGCATCCTTCGCTCTCACTCTCTCTCTCTCTGACGTAATCTTCGACAGACACCCATGACCATCTGAGGGTGTTGGGCTGAGAGGTGGTGAAAATAAATCGTAGAGTAATAAACAAATAAACAAATAAGTGTTGTTAAACAAGATGCTGCGAGTTGGAGCAGAGAAGAATGGGTGTTCTCTCCGCCTTCTCTGCCTTATTTAGTACGCAGTTTTTGTCGTCGGGTTTGTGTGATGGGGTCGTGAAACTTGATTTTCGCTTTTGTTGGAATGATTGCTGAAAAGATTTTGGAGAAATATTGAAGATATATCAACTTGAATATATATGTACATCTAAATCAGAATAGTGTTCTTATTCAGAAGATATCTAGTGGTGGTTAAAATACAAAAAGGGTTAAAATAAACAAACTTTGAAATGAAAAATTTAAAACTAAATCTTCTTAAAGTTTTATTTTATTTTTAAATTTAATGTATTGCATCTCTTATTCAAAAGGATCTATCTTTTTTGACTTCACACGGGCCTTGGGTCTCTTTGGCAAGTCATATATCGAGCACTACCTCCATGAGTGAGTGAAGGAATAGTAACGTCTCACTGTTCAGCTACTCCAGGGCTTTTGGCGACGGACCTTAGTAATTTTGAACCGTAGTCAAGTGACGAGGACGCTACCTAAGCTGGCATCCCCTCTCCTAACTTCCACACCACACCAACGGCAGGACGTTTGACCTTCGACAGAATTAACGTGCATCGCCCCTCTTCCTACACGGCGAGTACCAGGCTTGAACTCATGACACGCCGACCACGAGTTTGTTACCTTGATTACTAGGCTAATGCGGTCACTACCTCCGTGGGAATTTCCATCATTGCTTTTTCTTAAAGCACGTTTGAAGCATTTTAAATTGGAATTTGACCAACTGACACATTTCGATTGAATAAGTAATGAAGGTATATAGGGTCTAGGCAGCCGTGTAGGGGAGCGATGCACGTTAAATCTGTCGAGACCTCAAACGTCCTCCCGTTGGTGTGGTGTGGTAGTTAGGAGAGGGGGGTGCCAGCTCAGGTGGCGTCCTCGTCACTTAACCATGGCTCAAAATTACGAGGTCTGTCGCCAAAAGCCCTCGAGTATCTGAACAGTGCGACGTAAATACTCACTCACTCACTAGGTCTAGACACGGACGGCAGACATGACATAATGCACACTTGACACTGTTGTCAGTTGGCATTTAGTTCGAAATCCTGGAATATATCTGGAATTGGCCATTTGATGATTAAAATTATTCGAATCAAGATTATTAAGACCAAGTCGAGAACGAAACGAGCCCCCTTCGCGGGCCAGCCTTAAAACGTGTCTGTTGAGGACTACGACTGTATTGGAGCCCTCTCTCTAAAACCACACTACATTAGCACGAGAAATCTGAGCCTAGATGAGTAATCTAATTTAAATCTCTTTGATTCTCAATAGCTGTAGAGAAAGCAACATCAGTTAAATAAGAAATCTGTCGAGTATTTTATAGCGTAATGCTACCAGAGGCGTAGGAAGCAGCCACGTAAATGTTGAATGCAAGTAAAAACTGATGTAAAATATATCTATCATTAATTGTAACTGAGATTATGTGACATTTATATGTAGACGTGCACAAAATATAGACAAAAATATATTCATGAAATTTAAAAGAAAAAATTTCTACTATGTTAAAACTTACTCTGAAAATCACTCAGAGAAGTCTTTTCGTAACAGGCCGCACGTGTCGTTTCCGTTCAAGCGGAAATATGTCAAAAGCTACTTGTTGCTTGTTTCGCAAAAATAATTTTCTATTTTACTGAGGCGTATATATAGAGAAAATTTCTTAGGAATAACTGAGAATTTTATGAGTAATTGAGTCTTTGAATCCTTATTTTCAATCTCTTAGCAAATATTGAAGTTAGGATATTTTATCCTTTGCTTAGTTCCATGTCAATGATTTGAATTAATAAAACGATTGTTTAAATTTAATGTATTTAAAAAAAATTTTGAGAAAGGAAATGGAATAAGTCCGAACGTGCAACCAAACTTCTTGATTATTTTAAGTGTGTAAAGAAATATATATGTTCAGTTTTAATTTACCAAAATCATTTATCTTTGAAATTTATTAATGAAGTAGGACTATGATTCATTAATGAAGTAGGACTATAATTTATTAATGAAGTCGGGCTATGATTTATTAATGAATAGCTTAAGGAACAGAAAAGATTCAGAAAGCATTATACTATACTAAAAGCATTCAGAAGGGGGGAAATGTTTGCATCATTACTTTTTAAAATTCTACTGTTGTGGGATTTTTGAAATCTAGTATGATATAAGGAAAATATATGTTATAAGCATGGATTTAATCGCACTTTCATGACACACTATACCAGTAGCGCACACAAGATCCAGGTGTGGGGAGGGGTCGAGGGTCGAAAGCCCATTATTCTCGTATCATGCTCCAATTCGCCGCCCAAGATATTCTTTTAATTTTGTCGATTTTCGGTTACAAAGCACAATAAAAAATTAATTATTGAATGAATAATTAACATTAATTAACAAATACTTAATTAAATTTTACGTACTAAATACATAGGATTATAATCAATCGAAAAAAAATCAATGGTTTTGGGGGGGGATCCCCCTCCCCTTGTGTGCGCCACTGCACTATACTAACCAATAAAATTCTAGTTAATTAATTATAAAACTTATATTATGTCTTAAGAATTTTTTCAATTTCATAACTAGCTTGCTATAGTGGAAAAATTAATAAAAGTTTGTTTTATTAGACAATGCGGTATTTTATCATAGAGTCTTTGCGCCACTGAAAATTAGTACAATTTGAAAAGCATGTTCGAGAAGACAAACAAATGAGGAAATTAAGGGAAAAAAACTTTTATAACAAGAATTCAAGATATCGATTTCGGTTCGAGGAAATACCTAACAATGACATATTAACTGATTAAAAAAGAATTGCCAATGATACAGGTACAAAGGAAATTTTAAAAATTAAGTGTTATTAAATCTTGATTTCAGAATTTTCCCTAGATTTAATAAGCTTCCTCTTTACTAAACCATCATGATATGGAATTATATTCAGGTTAGGTGGAACGTTATTCCATCCCTCTATCTAGTTAAGTTTATTTTTAGCGGGTTTTTCACGTAGTGTAAAAAAAGCGCTATTAGGACGCAAATTTCGTCCTCGTCTTGGTCTTCGTTCCATATTTTGTCGTACCTTTTTCTCAGCCAATAATTAACCAATTGACCTCTGGTTTTCGGCATTTGTGCCCTAGATGAGCCGAATTATATTTAGATTTAATAATTAAAAAAAATTTTTAAAGTTTTTTTTTTTAATTTAATTTTTTTTTAAAGTATAGTACTACTTTTTGTTAGTAAAAAGTTCATTAGTTGCATTATTGTAAAATACAACATGTGAAAAACGCGCTAAAATTACTTGGCCATGCCAATGATTGATATCTTGTTTACCCTTGTTTGAGTAAGACTTTGCTGTTTCGATGTGCCGCGTTCGTGATAAAAAATCTAGCTGCGCATAAATTTGAAATCCCGCATGAAATTGAAAATAAACAAGATATCAATCATTGGCATGGCCAAGTAATTTTAGCGCGTTTTTCACGTTGTATTTTACAATAATGAAACTAATGAACTTTTTACTAACAGAAAGTAGTGTACTATACTCAAAAAAATTAAATTTTTTTTTAAAATTATTAAATTTAAATATGATTTGGCTCATCTAGGGCACAAATGCGACCAAATGCGGAAAACCCGAGGTCAATCGGTTAATTATTGGCTGAGAAAAAGGTACGACAAAATATGGAACGAAGACGAAATTTGCGTCCTAATAGCGCTTTTTTTACACTACGTGAAAAACGCGCTAAAAATTCAAACTGAATGTTTTAAATTCTTAAAAGAGGTGTTTGAGATAATTGCACATCACATAGTCACATTTTTGAATGGCACAAACGATTTTCGGAAGATCGGGAGGTTGTTGAAGATGATAAACATTCTGGTTGATTTATGACATCAATAACGGGCCAAGCTTATCGTTTTTGTTCGATATTAATGACATCCTCATGATTGAATGGGTACTTCAAGGCCAAACCGTAAGACCGCAGTACCAAATCGAGGTCCGGAGAAAGCTCAGAAAAAGAGTAAGGAAGAAATGGCCAGATCTGCAGAGCAACAACATGTGTATTTTGCTCCGAGACAACGCCCCGGTGCACATTACGCTTTCTGTAAAACAGTTCTTGGCAAACAAGCACATTATTGTGCTTGAGCATCCACCATACTCGCCAGATCTCGCACCATACGACTTCTACCTGTTTCTTAGTGAAAAATGCTTTTGTGAGAAAACATTTTCAACATGTAGATGAGGTGAAGGCAAAAACGGCACACTTACTGAAGATGGTGACACTTAATGAGCCGCAGTACTGCTTTGAACGGCGTAAAACTCTTATGTAGCTATGTAATGATAGGGAAGGGGAGTATGTTGAAGTGTATTAAAAGGTATTTATACATTGTTTTCAATACAGATAATTTTTAAGACTAATTTAACTGTCTCGTATATATATTTTATCTCTGTACTGTTTAAACTAATTGCTGTGGACTACTCATTTAAAAAAATACTGTTTTTAAAAATGGAAAATATCCTATTGTAAAAGCAATTGATAGAAAATGTGAATCACATCTGCAAACTGAACTATTGGTTATAAAGGTTGCTTTTAAGTTTCCTAACTAACTTTCTATTAAGTATCATACTAGAATATTTCAGTGTTTTTTCGATATCTTTCCAACTCAGCTATCCATTCTTCTGACTTGCATTTCATATAATAATCAGAATATTCGAAAGGGCACATAATAGTAACCGTTAAACTAATTGCTTTTTACGAATCTATTTTTTAAGTAATATATGTGAATGAAATACTATCAGTGCATCCCTTGTATGAATATATTATGGCAAATTATTTTGTAATTAATAAACCTAATAATTTTTTTGTGTTTCTATAGTAATTCGGAATCTACAAATAGAAGCGGTCAAATAAATTAAATAATTTTATAATAATTTAATTATTTTTAAGTAAATATTTTAATTATTTTATTTCTTTTTCATAATGCAAGCACTTTATGGTACATTTAATACGTGGCAACAGTATCACGATTTTTTTTAAATTTCTAATTCATCTTTGTTAGCCATCTAGAACATACATTAAATATGTCATAAAGAATAATAATTTTTTTCTCCATTATTTTAATTAACATTTTTTGACCAAAAATGCAGTTCTGTGAACATAACTTGGCACTCAGATTAATGTGTTAATTGAAATTTTATCATCTGGAGCTATTTGTGACGATTACATAGTTAATCTAGAAGAAAATCCTCAAGGGCAAATGAGTCAAAGGAGCAGGTGTCTTCCAGTCAAAACAATCATCGCTCTGCAGAGCATTTGTCTTCTTTTGTAAGTATAAAAACTGCGATTATATAATTTACAGTGTTGTTCTACCTGTCGTATGAGTCTGTGCAAAAATTTTAAATGGCAGTATTTGTCTCATATGCCGGCAATTATATTCATGAGAAGTACTTTGCCTTGCAAATGAGTATAATTCAAATGACGCAAATGTTCTGCAAGGCGTGCCCGAAGAAAAATTAGTTGACACTCCCTGTTGTTCTTTGTTAATTTATTCTTCCACAATTGCAGTTACTTTATGATACCTAAAGATGTTAGTATCTTGGACATTTTTAAAATCAAATTTGTAAAATGTCTCAAAACCCTTGGCATACTTTTAAAAAATATTTTAGATATCGGTACGAAAAATATTTCGAAAAATTCCGAAGTTCGCTTTAAAACGTTTTTGAGAAAAATTGCATTTTCATCTCCACCCACTTCAGGAAAGAATGCTACGGAAATTAATTACTATGGCAAATGACACCATGTATAGTGAAAGTCCGGGACATGTAAATTACTTTTTTGAAAACTGGCTATGAAATTTTTTGAAATTAATCTGGAAAAATAAAATAATGCCTGTAAATTAACTGACTGCAAAATACATAAAAAAAAACCCCTAATTTTCTAGGCTTTTAAGCAAAATCAGCGAGTCAATTTTTATAAGGATGACAAATGGAAATAAGGAGCTAGTTGCTTGATCTTGCTTTAGGAAATTATAAAAAGTGAACAAAAATTAACTTTCAGAAATGGAATATTGAAAAAGAATTCCAAATTTAAACTCTAAAATTGATAGAAATAATTTTTTTTGCCAAACTTTCTGAATCTTGGAAACTTTCGCGATACTCATAATTCGGCTTTCTTTTGTTTTCTATTATTTGGTATTGTTCTTATTTTAATGAACTTAAAATTATTTCTTGACGACTTCTGTACTTACCACAATAAAAGAAAAAAAAATGAAAATCTAGAGAGAGAATTTTTGAATTGCATACTCCAAAGAAGAAATCAAATGGAATTTTTCTCAAAATGTACTCAAATTATAGCATTTTAGCTTTAATACAGCATTTTAGCTTAGATTTAGGTTACATGCCTTTAAGTCTTTAAACTGTCAACTTTCACAACATGAAAAAAAAATTTTTTTTAAATAACTGGGAATATTTTTTTTTAATGTGAGCTAAATATTTATGTTATCAATATCCTTATATTTTTCTTTTCTGGTGTTAGAAGATCAAGAAACTAATAATAAATAATAATAGAATCAACAATTTTCTTAAACAAAAGTTTAGATCTTAATAATTGGAGTGTACAACCTCTGATCAACACTATAGCAAAAGCAAGAAAATAAACAAAATAAGGTTATTAAAATTATTAGAGATTGCATAATAGGGAAAACAAAGAAACAGATTTATGTATACAGAAAACAGTTAATGCAGAAATCTTAAGGATGGCTCGTTATTTTACTGAAACAGCAAGCAAAACAAAAATAATTTGTTTTCACTTTGCTTCTCTCAATTTTAATAAAATGCTTTTTCTAACTACGGGTTTTTCTTTTTACATGTGAATATGAGGTTGCTGTTCTGAACATTTTTTCATGACAAGCATTAAAATAATAAAATGTTTGAAGCGGATGTTTAAGATGATTTAAATTTCCTAATTTTGAAAAGACCCGGATTTTATTCTTTTCGTGTCTATATTTAGCACTACAATGTACCAAATTATCAGAAATTATAGACGGGCAAATAAGAAGAAAATTTAGTTTTTTTTCTGAATGAGTCGACAAGTAACAATTACTAATGCAGAAAACTAAGAAGTAATGGTAAAAGTGTGGAACAAGGCAATATTTTGTCTACAAGAAGCTGTGACTAAACTATCGATATGTATCGATAGTTGTTCCGACACATTACAAAATGTCATTTTCCACGAGAGAAATTATAAGAAGTACAAGTAATACTTTTAAAGTTATCAATCATGGATTAGAATAAAGTTTTAATCTGTTATTTTCTTAAAAGAGTTAAAGAAAAGTAATTATCAAATTAGAAAATAGAAGAAGGCTTATCTTTGCTTAGAACAATAGTTCATCCAAAGGAAATAAACCTTTTTGATGGTTTCCAGAAAAAGTTAAAACAAATAAACCAATTAGCTAGATTTGTGCATTTTCTCCGCATGAGCTCCGTGGAGTAAGAATAGAATTGATTCTTATTCCTCCTCATCAAGTATTAATAAAATATATACATAGATTCACTTATTCCTTCATGTATTTTTTTTTATTCGTGTTCTGAATCTGAGATGTTTTTCCTTTTTTTTTTTTTTGTTTTTAATCGATTAATTTTCATTTTACTTCGACATTATTGTCCACCATGATTAATCAATTCTAATTTAATATTAGATCAACTTTTCCTTTTCAAAAAGAAACAAATTACTAGCATATTTAATTCAGGAAATAACCCGAAAATTCACTTACTTGAATCGATTTCATAAGTTCATCTAAACTCTAGTCAACTTCATTTCAGTAATGCAAGCAAACTTCAGCAATTCTTCGAAAAATACCATTTAGAATAATTGCAAAAGTAGCCAACTTTAAAAGCATAACTTATAATAGCAAACGATTATATCAGTGAATAAAATAAATGAAATTAAAGCATTTAATAATTAAACTAGAATATTTAAATAATCAATTCAAAGGAAACGATAATAGTAAGAAAAAGAGATAATTATTTTCAATTCAAACCTTATTAATACACGTGTATTTTTTAAATTTAATATTAGAGAAATATAATTGAATTATCTATTTTATAAACTTTTATGAAATATCAAATTTAAAACGAAGCTCAGAATAATAGATGGCAATATTAGAGTTTACGTTTCCGGTTTCAAATTCAATCCGGGATCTATTTTTTTTATGAAACATTTTAAGATGCGGAAAAGTTCTATAAAAACACGTGGATTATTTTAACTAATCTTTTTTAAATTAATATTTCATACAGTAAACTATACGGATTTGCTGTAGGCCACCAATAAAATTTTTTATTTCCTTGCTTTTCCATGAAATATACTGAAAAAAGGAATACAAGCATATTTAACTTTTATCAAAAGATTTTGCACCAAATGAATCAATGATACGTTGCTCAACAAAAAACAAAAGATTCTTATTTGTAGCAAAGCAGAAGTAAATATTTTCTTAAAATTGCAGCGGTCCTAATGGCAGCTCAGTAATCAATTTCGATACGGATTCATTCAGTGAAGTGAATCGGAACCCGCAGTTCATTAATGGAATTAATTTAACTAATACTTATGGATCCTTGTTTAAAGTTTTACGTTTATTTGCATTCTTCAGTGCGTTAGCAGTTTAGTTAATTGCTCCAATCACAACGTTTGAAAAGAAGTATTAAATACTCTCAATTATACTTCAAGCGTTTGGAAATGTCTCTTTTAAAATTCTTAAACCATGTATATTCATAATAAATCTGAGTCTCTTTTGTATTTATTTCATTTTTAATATCTTCTATGATTCCACAACATTCCAGAAATTTAATTTGGCATTTCGCTAAGCACAACATGTTAAAAAATCAGTTGATTTTGTTTGAATATGTATGGATAAAAAGGAATAGACATTTAAAGAAATATTGTTTAAATGTTTTTGATGGTTTTTGAGACATTGATACATTGTACTCAAATATGTCAAAGCAAAAACTTTAAAATGTTCCAATTTATCAATTCAAGGCACGTCCCTGTTGCATGTGGGCGTTAAAAAAACTCTTTAAAACAGCTTTTGGTTTCGATATTGAAAGTCACTGAACGACTCTTTCCAAATCATTTAGACATTAATTTATTTTTCATTTTTGAGAGGGGTATTACGTCAGTGTCAGTCTCTAGAAAATTACCGGTTTTCGACGCGCTGCAAAATTGACGGTTTCATCTCGTAAAAGTTCGCGTTTCGTAACAGAAAATGGAAAGGTTTACTCAAGATATAAATCGAAAAAATGAAATTAGTGTTTTTATCAAAGCGAATCAGTTAGTTTCTTTATGGCAGTTATGAGTTTAATATCCTGTTTCTGTAAGTTTATGGCATTCACTACTCTTAAATCAAGTATTTCTTTATTTCACAGTTTTGATTTCAATTGTATGAAGCAATGTGTTGTGTCTATAAGGAGAGATTATTTCCTGATAAGGTAACTTCTAGTAAGATATTTTAAATTAGAATAAAATTACATTATTTGAAACGCAATATACATACACAAAGTCGTGACGATTGTGTTTATTGTGTTTTATTATAGCAATGCATTTGCTTTGCCTTTTGTCTTTCTATATTTGCACAAGACTAAATACTACATCTAATACAGTGCTTCTCAAATTCGAATGTTTTCGAATCCATTTTCAATCATAATTTTCATAACACCCCCCCCCACATACAATAACAATGTATTGAATTTAATAATAATGATCTATGACGCTAAAGCTACTAAACGGCTTTAATTATAGACCACACAAATTATCAAGATAAGTGTTAAATTTT
>BMAO01029736.1:0-26949 GCA_019973975.1 Trichonephila clavata | reverse complement strand
AATGCATTATGAGAGTCTTTCTTTAGTACTTCAAAGTTTTCTCTTGCACTAACAACTACAAACGAGCCAAAACCTCGTACTCCATATTACCTGAGTTTATAACATACACTGGTGTCCAAAAGTTAAGCATAAATCGTAAAATGCGAAAAACATGGAGTAAATAATGTAAAATAATTCCAAATTCTTGCGGATATTAATTGGGTGAAGAAGAAACATTGGGTTATGCAAAACTTTTCAGTCGACTCCATCCTGCGTGAAATACCGGTACCAATGTGTGTCAGAACGCGGAGAAACCAATTCACGCAGCAGAGGCCGTTCAGACAAATTTCTCGCAACTACTGTGCGAAGGAACGTTTTTAACAATCAAACAAGGTGAATGATGGCACAGAGACACCATTTGGACATGTGTACGACAGGAAGAATCGTTGGAATGCTGGAATCCTCACGATCACAAACCGAAGTGCCTCGAATTCTGGATGTGGAATGTGTGTGAAAATTCTGTGATCTCAAGACTGTGGCTGAGGTTTCAAAGAACGGGTGATGTTACCCGACAACCCGTATAAGGTCGACAAAGAGTCACAACCCCTCGCGAAGACCGATATCTGGTAATAAGTGAGCGACTACAGAGGGGCAGTACTGCCAGAGCACTGGGTTCGGCGCTCGCAGTCGTCACAGGATTACGAATTTCGCGACAAACTGCTAATAGGAGGCTTAATCATGCTCTTCTGTATGCCAGAAGACCAGCAGTTTGCATTCTCTTCATGACTGGGCATAAACGCGCTTGTTTGAACTGGAGTTTGAAACGTCAACATTGGAGTGTAGGAGAGTAGGCCAATGTTATGTTCAGTCATGAGTCCCGGTTTAGTCTGAGTAGTGATTCTCGGTGGGTAACGATATGGAGAGAACGTAGAACACGTTTTGAACCAAGAAATATAACAGAAAGAGATCATTTTCCATAAAGTCGAGTAATGGTATGAGCAGACATCATGATGGACTGCAGCACAGACCTCCATTTCTTTGACACGGTTTCTGTTACGGCTCAAAGATACAGAGACGAAGATCTTGAGCCTTATGTTTGCTTGTTTTGGGGTGCTGTCGGTTCTGACTTCATATTCATGAATGTTAATGTGCCATGTCTCCGAGTGGTGCTGATTGATGACTTCCTTGAAATGCAAAACATACAGCGCATTTCGTGGCATGCGAAGTCCCCTGATTTATATCCTATCGAGCATGTATGGGACATGCTCGGGAGATAAATTGCAGCCCTTCCGCACCCACCAAGCTCCGTAACAGAACTGAAGAGAGATCTCTAAGAAGCTTGGAACCTTTTGAGCCCACAACTCTTTCATCATCTCATAGCAACTATGGTAAATCGCTGTGCAGCATGCCTGACTCTCAGAGGTGAGCACTTGGCTTATTAAACTACAGCATCAGTATTTTATTTAATGTTCTCTTTCATTTTTTCTTTAAAGTGTGAATACTTGCTATGCTCAGTTTTCTTATAAAAACTGGGACTTTGGATAGTAAAATTAATTATTACATTCTTTTAAATTGATTCCTTATTTATATCATTGTACACTCGCATATCACGTTTCCGGCCATTCTGGTTTACAGTTCCTTCTTTTTTCACATAATTATCAATTATGCTTAATTACGCTTAACTTCTGGACACACACATACACACACACACATATATATATATATATATTAATATATGTATAATTAAAAATAAAGAGAAATATCTGTAAATGTGAGATACATTGTTAGGGTACTTATACCCTTGTCACCTATATTTACAAAAGCCGGAAAATTCTGTAAGAAATCTGCTAACGATTGCTAACAGTCCGTTTTATTAATAGTGAACTTGCGAAACTCGTTGAGGCATCCGGATTTCACTGAACATCCACCGTACAGAGGGAATGAAGAATGTTCAATATGTTGTGGTTCTAAGTATTTATTATTATGATGTGTATAAGTTTGGAGATGGGGTGCTGCTTCGTCACCAAATAATTTTTTTCAAAACGTCGGGGTCCGTCACCAATAGCTCTTGTGTTGCTTTAAGTGGGACGTTAAGAAATTCTCACATACACACTTCCGTAAAAGGAAGAATAAATTGTTTTTTACTTCAGGGCTTCAACACCAGCAAATCAATTTTTAGGAAGTGTTGTGAACTAATAAAATTCTATAAAGTATGGTCTATGAATAATTTAGAGTTGTAATAGCATTATGAATATGATTTTAATTTATGTTCAACTAGAAGCTTTACGAGTGTAAATGGCGATGGACCTCGAAATTCAAATAAGTGAACAGGACAATGCTTGGACTAGATCCCCACACTTTTTCACCTCACAGGACTTTGAACCGTTTTATATGTAAAGTGCATGAAATTTTAGCACCGTAGTTCTTCATTGATAGCATGATAACTCGATTGCTGCTGCTATAAGAACCTTCTCGAAAATTGCATTATAATTCCTACGAAGACCATATTAAAAAACACAACAACAGAAATATATTTTGATTAAATATAGTACACTATGAAACTACATAACCTTAAGCATTTTTTAGGATGCGCAGCATCGTTGAATGAACGACACTTTTTATAATCTGAGAAGATACTGTTGTAAAATTTGTTAATCAAAGTAGACATATGCATTATATTCTGGTTAATGTACAATTCACAGTGGTATTAATTCTCTGGATTTAATATTGATTAATGTTATACTAGAAGTTCCACGGGGCTATTGATCTTGAACCTCTTAATTCTTAACAGGGGATTAGGACAATACCTGAACTAGATCATCCTGTCCAAATTTCTACATCAAAGGAATTTATGAGTTTCGATTCTTTTAACGTGCATCAGACCTTCCACCCAGTAAGATTTCAGTGGCAAAAGGCTTAGAAATTTGACTGGACAATGTCGCCTACTTGCTTACGAACATGGTCATTCGTATCTCGCTGCTACAATAATCTTCTCGGAAATTGAATTAACCCGCTGTCTCAGGCCTGTTTTTACTACCGTCGTTACTCGCGGGGATTTGGAACACCCCAAACTTTTAACAGGTGTATTTAAAGGAAAAAAAAATTAAGTCAATCATGATACATATTTATAAATTACAAGATGTGTTTTGTATTACAAATACATTATTACATTTGTTGCACACAAATAAGAGAAGTATAAAATTAAACCTAAAATTTTCATTTTAAAACATAATTTTATGTTTTTTTCATAAACACAATAAAACATTTTTTCCAGTGATAAACTTACTTTTTAATTAATGTTAAGTATAGTAGAAAGTAGAAAAAATATTTTAATCATTTTCCAAACATTAAAAATCGCTAAATACTTAGGCTCCATCCTAATCTACACCCCACCTAATCTACACTTTAGCTAAATTAACTAATTCCGAATTTAATTTTTGTCTAAAATACGTTTTAAATTTTTTTTTTATCAAAATTTCAAAAGAAATTTACTATCAGAAAATTTATATTTCTGTAGGAAGTATGCAAGTAGAATTTTTGTGTGTGCTATTATTGTTTTCGTATTGATAAATATATTGAAAAAATAATCTAAAGGTAAAATTTTAAACCTTGAGTTTCTGACAGAAAACCGAATTTTATTTATTAATTTTGCATTTAATATTTAGTATAAAATTTACTAAATTCACATTCAAGTGGTTCCAAGTCAGAATCACCAGATGCTCTGGCGAGCATTTATTTGGACGTACAAGTTGTCGTGATATATAACTTCCCCTAAGATTATCATCTCCCCGTCTACCGTTACTTGTTTCTGGACGTGTAGGCGGATTAACGAATTCAAGAGACATCATTATAAATCACTATATTTATTTATACCTCTTAATTAAGGCAAGTTACACACACACGATTCAAATTTACGAACAATAAAACACAGTGGAGTATGAGAGGGGTTACTATTAATGGAACTACGGAATCGGAACTGAATTCACGAAAGAACAGCACTTACAATTATAGCCAATACACGTACACGTATTTACAATTTCAAAGTCACTAATCTGATTCTTATACTTCGGCAGGTCCGTCGCGGTGAAGGATGTATTCCGGGCTGGATCGGCTAGTGGCTAGGATCCGCACTCAACATTCCAATTTCAATATTTAACTCTTAAGCTTAGCTCGTCGCGTCACTACTCATTAAATCAGTGAACAACTGCGTGTTGATTTACCGATGCTTTAATTCACTTTACTTCAAAAATCTAACTCTTCACTTTACTACTCTCTTTCTCTTTCACACCGTTAACTCGCGAAACCCGAACTTATATAATATCTCTCGTTTGCATAAATCACGTTTTGGCTCCCGGTGGAGATTGGTTGAAATAAATAAAACTTGAAAGAAATATTGAGAAGATTAGTGAAGACCGTACAGATTCGTCACAAAGTTGCAGTAAATAAATAGTGGACCTGCTTCAAAGACTTGACGCTTGAAGTCCTACTGCAGGTTAACAGCTCATGCAACTGGGTCATCTATTTCAAAAAAGTTATATTTAAAATTGATTTAGTAATGAATCAATTTGAACACAAAAGCCATTAAGTGAAGCAAGAGAACTATATAAAGTTGTCAAAGAGGGATATGTACCATTGCAACCTGTTAGATTTGAGATACTATCATCAAAAATTCAAAAAGTAGGAGGTGGATGAGGTGACCACCTGGAAAGAACTCCTATTTAATAAAGATAAAACCTAATAGAGTACGTTCTGAACAAGCATTTTCTTCGGCAGTACTCTTTGTAACAAAAATACGAACCCGTTTCGAAAGCTATTTTCTCCGAATTGTCTGGCCATTCAGCGCTAATACATCGAAGGTTGAATACTCCAATGGAGTTTTACTATTATACCAATTCTCGGGCCAAATTGAATTTCTTTCGTCCTGCCCTTCCTTGTAAGTTAAGAACGAGTTTAATATATACCATTGAACCTATGGAAATGTCATAAAATTATGTACAAAATTTAATATTTATCTTTGTAATTTGCACAGTTAATCATTACAGTCGTATTGTAGCCTTACGTCAAAGTATATTATTTTGAATTCAATACATTGTTATTGTATGGAATGGGTCAATGATGAAAATTATGACTAAAAATTGGTCGCAAATATAGAAAGTTCGAGAAGCACTGCTCTAAAGACACTTACAACACTATGTTAAATGCATTGGTGTCCTTCCCTTTTAAACGACAAGAAATTGAAAGCTGATCCACACACTAGAATTAAGAATGTTATAATACATTGCGCGTAATCAATGAATTACACTTAAATAACTTCTTGGATGTAAATTTTAATCTTCTATATTGGTCTGAATAAAAAGTGAATTTATAATAAAAATATCGTTCTATCAACATTTCAATAACTTTTTGCCAAACTAACCTTATCATAATCAAAATGAATTTTAAAAATATTGAAACTATGCAAGAAATTTATTCTTGAAATTATTAATTTGTGGTTGAAGAAATTCCACAAAAAAAAATATAACCAATGTGCTTCAATGCGTGAAATCAACGGATCTTCAGTAGTACTGGAACTGAAAACGCACCCGTGGTGGCTACGAGTTCTTCACGCTCTAATTCCCCTACCTTGGCTACTTAAGGCTACACAGTACTTTACAAATTTCTTAATTAGGGATTTTTTTCCCTTTTTGTAGCTCATATTGTTGAAGCTTACCACCAAGTCTTAGAACTGTTAACAAAATATTTTTAATATTATAAGATTTGTTTTGAATTCTTCTAATTAATAAAAATTGATTTCAAGGCCAATTTTTGCTTTAAAAAAAGGTTATATAACTTAGAAGATTATCCTTTATTTTTTCGTTGATAAAAGCCATAGCCAAAACATTCTCAGGCTGATGTGAAAACCACATTTTGAAGAAATGGATACTACTAAAAATGATGGATCAAAAATCAGTCGTTAGCTGATACTGCTAATAGATTTCCCAATCCAGGTACTTTGAATTTTAGTAATGCAGAACAATTTTTTCCTCGATGTACTAAACTACATCAAAGTATACTTATCGAAGTACTATGTTTTAGTAGTTTCAAGTCAAACCACAAGAGCTAAAACTTCCTAAACTGCCAGATTTAAAACTGAAAATATTTTAATTTTATTAACACTCCTGGATATTTTTTAATATAAATTATTATGAACATAAATGCTTTGTGCTGCAAAAATTTTGTGAAAGTAAGTCGTAACAATTGCTATCAATATTATGCAAAAATATATTTTTAATTAAAAAAATATTTTCAGTCATGTTTAATTAAAATATTGTTTTAATGCAGAACATACATTGGAAAACAACATTTTAAAAAATTATAGCTTTAAGGGAATTATAAATGTTTTCTTATGACTTTACACACTTTAAATAAGTTTTTCTCACACTTTCAGTTTTGCAGGTATACGTGTTTTATAAACCTTCTGGTTTTTTGTTTTTGTTTTTGTTCATAATAGAGCGAAAGGTATGCTCTGCCAATGTTGGTATGGATTTAGGGCTGAGATTTCTAGTTATTTTTTTAAAAATTGCTCATATTTTACTATTTTAAAAAATGTTCTTGTTTTTTTAGGTTTCTCTTGCAAAATAAATGTTTAAATCCATACAAACATTTTTCCGCAATAATCTAAGAAACATAAATCACTTAAAAAGACTGAAAAATTTCAAAAAATGAGCCTTTGATAAAATTTGAAAAAACTGCATAAATTCTCGATTTTTCAAATTTATAAATAACGGCTGGTCAATCGGATTTTTTACTTTAACATAATCATCTTACTAACGTAGTGTGAATATAAAATATAAATAATTTTTACTCTATCTGTTACTGTCTTTAATTTTTTTTTCTTGATGACGGTTACTGTGTAGCCGTAGTATTAGTAACTTACGAACGAGATTTTTTCGAATAAAAAATACTCCGTTAAATGAATATGTATATAATCCTTTTACTATACTGACAGAGATATCATTAAATTCCGTTTCCGCACAGTCTCGGCAAATACTTTTGAAAAATATACTTCGTTACAACTCAAGTGTGTGCAAACTCTAGGATTCTTTTCTTAAAAATCGGCATCTTTTAAAAATGCCCCTTTTAATCACAAGAACACGCATAACTTCTTCATCCACGAATCTAGATAGGTAAGGATAAAATCATTTTTTTAAAACTTTTCACAGTGGTAAGACGCTTACAAGACACACCATTGAAGAGATATTGCCTGTCTTGATGAACAGAGGAGCTAATATCGACCAAATATGTTATATAGAACTGCCAAAAAAACTTCGAAACAATTCGTATAGACCTAAATATCAAATTGTAAATCATTGAGAATCACACAATAATGACATCCCCTTTTAAAACAATTTATTTTATAATATTAAATCTTATTCATATTAAATATTAGTGTAATTTTTTTTCTCATAATTACTAAGAAATAAATGCATAGAACCTCCAAAAATACTCTAGTAGAAAGATGAAGGATTGAAATTTATTACATGTACTCGGTTCATCTTAGAAAACAAAATATTGATCCTTTCAATATGTGTTTATGTTATTATGCCAATAAATAATCAATTGTATTTTATTCTTTTTTTTATTTTGTATTTCCATGATTGTGCGTATATTATGTATACTACGTATATTTTATTCAAACATTTAAAATTTATATGATTTTGAGTACATATAATTAATGAATATGCTTTGAAATTAGAATTATATATAGATCGGTAGTTTTATTTTTATTTGATAAAGCATAGTAGAGATAATACACCTCTCTTCTAACAATTAACACTTTTATACAATTTTAAAGAGAGTTATTTGAGCTTCCGATATAGAAATGTAAAACAGGCGTTGTGTTTTCATTATAGAATAAGCTATACAATAAAAGAAATGAAAATTAAAAATGTTTTATTCACAGCTAAAATGCTAAAATGTATCAAGAGTTTCATACAATTCAGCAATATGTTCTGGTTTTTATTTAGAATTTCTGAAATTGAGAGGCATTCTAACCTCAGGTTAAGGGGACGACCTAATCAAAAGTTGAAAAAAATTGTTAATTTACTTAAATGAAGTAAAATTAAATACATTTCGACATAATAAAAAATAAAATACAATTTACTTATTTATAATGCACTTATATATGTATCAATACTACACAATGTATTTGATAATTGTTTTACAATACTAAGAGAACAAGTTTTATAATTTACAGTAAATCCCTGGGCTCGTCATAAATAGTATTAAACACAAAATTTAACAATTATCTTGTTAATTTGTACGGTTTAAAATTCAAGTCGTATTGCAGCTTTAGCGTCAAAGTATTTTTTTATTCAATTCAATATATTGTTATGTTTTGAACGGGGGGGGGGCGATGGATGAAAATCATAATAGAAGGTTTGGCCGCAAATATTGAATGTTTGAGACGCACTGTTTTAAAGTATCAATACTGCAATCAAATTATCCTTACCATATAACTTTTTTTAAATACTTGATTTTTTTAGTGCTTATACATGTATTGAAAACAATACAGGTTCTAATGAAAAATGCAAATTGAAACTTTAAGTAGAATATTTTATTGTGGTTAGTGCTCCTTCTCTTAATAACAAGCATCGAAGCTTTAACTCAGTGTTTGACAATTTTCTTACCACTTTCCACCATTTGCTCTCAGTAATAATCTTTATTGAAAACAAAATAATTTTTAAACGGTATTTCAGACAAAAGGATCATAAAAATATATAATGAACGAAAGGAGAAATATTTTTGTATATTTATTGACCTAATAGTATATTCATATTTTGGTGACCTCTCAATACATTTCCCCCTCCAATAGACTGATAATATCCAAATTATTTATAAAATTCATCTTAATTCTGACGCTTTTTTTTGTAGGTCCTACACGCGCACTTCCGTAATAATTGTTGGAAACACTTGATATGCATATAATTCATCCATTGATAAGGAAATTGTTTGGAAAAAATGTCATTTTAGTGAAATTATAGTGAAGTATCAATGAATTTCAGTAATTCTATGGTTTTTGTTCAGCTCGACACGTATAGTTTTGAGTTTTTCATGAGTGTACCACTCCAAATATTTGCCTGATGTTAGTATCTTTGTCAATATAGGAAAGCATCTCAACTTCATTTGTGTCCTAAAAGTATCTAACCACTATAGTTTTTCTTAGTACGTTACTTTCTGTATGGTTCTGATATTAAAGCTCAGAACAGCCAGATCACAATTCAAGATAAGAGATTGATGGATGCTTACACATCCTAGTTCACTGTGAAAATGTCACAATTCTAGTAATGTCAATTAAATCTCAAAATCTGATTTTGTTTTAACGAACTTCAAAGAAAGGTGTTTCAAAGTGAAGGTAGTTTTTTTAAATAAAAGTGTACCAATTGTTTAAACGTTTGAATAATTATAAATTCTCTTAGAAAATATACAAAGTTCTAATATAAAAAAATAATATTTCGCTCGACATAAGATGAATTGGAAAAAAAAAAAAATAGAAATTATACTTTTCAAAATATTTAATAATATGCCTGGGAATGCAATGCAATTATCATAGACTAAACTGAGTAATATTTTATTCTTATTCGAAGCCTTTTTTTTCTAAAATATAAGCATGTTTTATCTTATAAAAAATTTGTTGTTTGTCGAATGTAGAAAATGCCATGATAGCTAAGCTATCGAGAACATGTAATCGGATCAAGCTTTGCAGTGGTGCGTTTCCGAGATTTAGAACCACTGAAGACATACAGAGATATATAGCTGAGGAAAATTCAGTATATTAAAGATCAAATATCTCCCAATGCCAAATTGTGGAACGTTGGGGAGGGTGTTCAAGTTCAGATATCGTCTGTATGAACATGGGTAAAGATTGCAACATTTGACTCTCAGAAACCTTGCACTGCTTCTTAGGACGACGCCAATAAACACTCAATCATGCATGGTCAGTGCATCTGAAAGTTTTCTAAATCAAAATATATAACTTGATGATGCACGATTTCAGATAAACTTTAATTTTTAACTACTTATATAAACCTCCTAGATGAAGCACATAGATTAATTCGGGCTCAATCACTTCGCAGTACCATACAGTGCCATTTAGTTTCAGAGCTTCGACTGGATTTGATCTTAAAATATTTAATTTCAAGATTCTTACAAAATATTTGCTTGTAATCTGTATATATACAATATGTAAAGCATAAAATACTTGCTAAGAGCGTGAAGTGAATTTGTGAATTGTTTCACAAATGAAATTTTAAAGAAACTAGAATTATGCACATCAGAAATGTGCATAGGTTTTATGATAACATATATGAAATCCAAAGAATATTTTTTAAGAATGTTTATTTAAAATTTTATAAATTTGATATATTTTATAGTCATATTTTTCATAAAAACGTAGACATCCCTTTGATGCATACCACATTTAGTTCCTGTAATAACGGAAATAAAAGAAAAACATTATCACAAATTTTCCAAAACAGTTTTTAAAAAAAGTTGAATTTAAATTGAAGAAATCTATTGATTCTTAGGCCTGAGATAAATCAGTTTAAAGTTCTTCGCTATTAATAAATGATTAAAAAAAGGTTAAAAATGAACTCTACAAAATATGACTAATTTTTTTCCCATCTAGAGCTCTCAAAATTTTCAGATGAAAAGAGTACAAAAACAATCTAAGCTAAAATCTTGGTTTTATTTTTGATAGATCTTTTTCACTTGAATCGTACCATACGTCATTAAATACCATACAACAATATCTAATAACAAACAAAAAACTACATAGAAACTAAAATGTACATATTTGCTACTAAATAGAAAAGAGGAAATGCCAAAAGGAGTTCTATAAAAAAAAAACACGAACTCAAGAAAATCAAAAAAATAATAAATAAACATATTTAATGGGGGGGGGGGATAAAAAATCATTGAATGTCTTCTAAAGTTTGTAAAATTTCAATACCTTATGCCATTGTACAATTGACAAAAACTCCAAAACTTTGAATGAATTTATAAAAAAACAAATAATTCTGTATACAAGTGATGTTATAGAAATCTAATACGCAATATTAAAGGCTATAAAAGCAGAAAAAACCATTCATTTATTTCATTTTTTCATTAAAACTGCTTTGAACATAACCCAAAATGAATCAATTGTATTTTTAAATCATTGAGAGTCATAAAAATCATTATACAGTTTTGAATTTAATGGAACTACTGTGTTTTCTTTAAAAACTATTATTTGATATTGCATTAATTTATCCCGCTCAGAATTATTATCCTCTAACTTGGATGTCTTCAAAATCGGTTCCACAAGTTGCAATAAAAGAATCGAACAGAAAATTATAAATGTCTATACAAAATGGATTCACGTTCTGTGTGAAGTTTATAATCCCACTGGCATTTAAAGCTCATTACTGTGATTATTAATTTAAAATTTTTATTTCTCCTTAATAATTCTATTTTAAATAATTTTTTTAAGCTTTTATTATAATAAAAAATAAAATATATTAAAATGCTGATTTTTATTTTTACATATTACCTATGAAATTGTAAATACTTTATTGTGATTATTATACCGCGCTCTGAGAGATAGTGATTGTATACTCGTTAGTACAACGTCTTCCAAAACCAATAGTTTTTCAATGGAAAATGCCCCTCTTCACAATTATTGGGAAAACATACATTAAGGAAGAGGGAACAAAGTATGATCCTATCAACAACACCCTGAAGGAAGAACGCAAATAACATGACATTTACAACATGCATTAGCGGAGGTGAGATATGCAAATGATTAGAATTTCAGCGCAGACACACATCACGCACGCCAGTGGCGCCACCTCAAAGCTCTATTTAAGGCTTGGAGATTTCGACAATTTCATGTTCGGGAATTGTGTTTTTTTTTTCAAAAAACGATCAGTTATGTCTCGTAGAAAACAGCAATCAGCTTTTGATCAAGTATCCGAGTTCGACAGAGGAAGGATAGTGACCTACCGAGATTCTGGATTATCTTTCAGGAAAATCGGTAGTCGTGTTGGACGAAACCAAACAACTGTAATGCGGATACGTGACCGTTGGTTGCAGGAGGGTATGACGGACCGACGTGGTCGATGGCATAAACCTCAGTGCACCACTTCACGTGAGGACAGGCAAATTGTGCGCATGGCAGTGACGGATCACTCAGTCACATCACGGACCATAGCACAGCACATTGAGACTGTAACGCATCATTCAGTGTCTAGGCGTACCATTCGACGCCGTTACAAGCAGAGTGGTCTGTCCGCATGACGTCCATTGCTTGGTCTACCCTTGAAGCAGAACCACAGACGTCTCCACCGCCAATGGTGCGATGAAAGAAGGATGTGGGAGACAGAATGGAATGAAGTTGTCTTTACTGACGAGTCACGCATCTGTCAGCAACACTACGATGGTCAGATTCGAGTCTGGAGACACTGTGGAGAGAGGATGCTGAACAGATGCGTTATGCACCGCCACACTGTTCCGGCATAGGGTATTATGGTATGCTTGGTCTTCTGTACCCCACGTACCGATCCACGTTGCACGCATTATCAAAAGATTCTTCGTCAATCACCAGATTGAATTGCTTCCCTGGCCGACTCGCTCTCCGGTTTTTTCCGATACAATGCATGTGGTCCATGGTTGCTCAATGATTGACCAAGATTACACCCCCAGCTGCCACAACAGATCAACTAGGGCAACGTGTGGAAGCTACTTGGTCTTCTGTACCCCACGAACACATCCAAAGTTTCTTTGAATCAATGCCGAGGCGTGTGGCAGCGGTGATATTCAACAATGGCAGCTATTCTGGCTACTGATTCTGGCATGAACCACACTTGACACAAGTCTATAAATTTAATCATTTGATACTTGGTCAACATGTTATCTGCAAAATAAATTCTGTTGTGCTATCTCTTGTCTTTCATGCTGTTTCATTTACGTTGGAGAGCAATGCATATTTTGATTAAACCTAGTACGATATTAAACTGCGTCAAAGTATATTATTATTGAATTTAATACATTGTTATTGTATGTAGGGGGCAATGCAAATTATGATTGAAAATTGGGCCGCAAATATTGAAAGTTTGAGAAATGTGACAAAAATCATCAATAAATGTAATCAAATTATACTTACCCCACAAATTTTTTTTTAAAAAAAATACTTGTTTTTTCATTATTAATGCTTTTATAGCTATTGAGAGCAATGCACGTTTTAATGAAAAATCCCTGTAGAAGCTTTAAGTAGATTATTTTATTGAGGTCAGTGCTCCCTCTCTTAATAATAAGTACTGAAGCTCTAAATCAGTGTTTGACAGTCTTCTTGCCACGTTTACGAGATACATTCAGTAATATTCTTAATTGAAACCAAATAATTTCTAATTCTTCAATTTTTTCTCTTCTTTCTTTCATATAAAAGTATCATAAAAATATGCAAAAAATATTTGAACAATATTCTTATTTGTTTAATCATTAATAATATATTGATATTTCAGTGATCTCACAATGTTTTTTTTCTATAATAAACTGAAAATATCTAAATTATTTATACCATTCTTCTTACTTCTAAAGCTTTATGTTCTGTTTGATGTGTGCGCTTCCTTAAGGATTTTAAAAAAAATAAAACTTAACCTACAATATTTGATATGAATATAATTCGTCCATTGATAAGAAAATTCTTTGGAAGAAATGTTATTTCCCTGAGTTTCAGGAATTGAATAGTTAATGTTCAGCTCAACACGTATTCCTTTCAGTTTTTCATGAGTGTTCCGTATTTTCTTAATGTTAGTATCTTTGTTATTATGGGTAGTCATCTCAACTTCATTTAAGTGCCATAAAAGCATTTAACTAATGCGGTTTTTTAATACATTACTCACTGTATTTTTTTATACCAAAGCTATTAGCAGCCTCCTCTAGGTTCCAGATAGGGGATTGAGGGTTGCTAATGCAGCCGAGTTGCCCTACCGAAATGTCACAAATCTAGTCATTATAATTAAAGTTCAAAATGCGATTTTTCATTTACGAACTTATAAATTAAAAAAAAAATTGTCTAAAAATTGTTATTTTTTTAAAAAAGAATTAAAAAAGTGCCACTTTTAAACGTTTTGATAATTACAAATTAACTTAGAAAGTGTACAATCATGTACGGTAAAAGTAAAAATATTTCGATTGACATTTGTCGAAGATAGGGAAAAAAATAGAGATTATACTGCTCAAAATATTCTATGATATACCTGAAAATGTATAGCAAGGATCATTCACTCAACTGAGTATTTTTTTCTTAATCGAAGCAAAATTGTTCTCAAAATTATTAGCATGTTTAAAGTTTGCTTTAAGCATGTCATGTTGTTGGTCGAATTTAAATAATGCCACAATAGTCAATTTGTCACGGTCATAGAATTGGATCAATATTTACAGAGATGCATTTTCTAATTTTAGAACCACTGAAGATATACAGAGATATAGGGCTGATGAACTCTCAATATGTAAAAGATCAAATTCCACCCAGTGACGTAATTAGAAAGTTAGAGAGAATGTTCGAAAATTCAGATATCCTCCATATAAACATGGTTAAAGATTGCAACATCTGTCTCTCAGAGCCCTTGCACTGCTTCAAAAGACGACGTTAATAAACACTCAATTAACGCATGTCCACAGTGTATTTGAAAGTTTTCTAAATCAAAATATATAATTGGAACAAAGCTCTGAACAAAATGTAAAGGGGCAGACAACTACACAAAGTGTCACTCGTCTTCTCTTGTAGTTGTTGGACTGTAGCACACAGTTCAGCATGGTAACCCCACTGACGATCTGCATCAAGAAGAATCAGGCAACACTAATTCATGTTTTTTAAAAGTGTGAAACTTGCGGAAATTATATATATTCGTCTTATGCAAGCGCAGTATAATGACAGCTGTTTATCGCGAAGCAATACCTACACATGGATAGGGAGAAACTTCTTTATGTGATGAAAAAAGATATGAAAATCCATCGACGTCAACCTCTAAGGGTCGTTGTTGTTGAAGATATAGTGCTAGAAGGAATAGCTAGTATCCCTCCAAATTATCATACCTTCCACAAAGAAAAAGAGAACCGATTCCCTTTTTTCTGCCTTGATGCATATATATACATAATGGAGTTGCCATGTTGAATGGTTTTCAAAGACGACGAGGGAACTTGAATCATACTTAGTATAGAAATGTTGCTGACAAAACCCTTATTCATCCTGAAGACTAGTGTTGTTGCCAAATTTGGGAAAAGAACGTACTTAAGTTTTCTCATTCTCTTTTTGATTTTTCCACGTATGAAAAAAACAGTTCGCACAGTTATTGATTTTACATTCGCTAAATTTTGTTTTTAATAGTGAAAAAAAAATACATTTTTTAGTTTTTTTATCACATCAGACTTTTTGCGAGATGATTATTCATTCGAAAATTCTCAAATATAGTACTTTATGCTTCATATGTTTGTCATTAAAAAAAGGATAATCACACATTCAAAGGAGTGAAATCTCTAACTAATTCTTGAAATTTGTATCACATTGTATGCTGCTGATTTACAACCTATGTCTCAGAAAGCATCACTTTGAACACTTGTAGCCGATGCCTATCATTACAACCTAAAGAGAGAAAAGTATTGGTGTTCTTTATCAAAAAGAGAGGCAATATATTACAAATTACATGTGATTTTCAGTGCTGAGTAGACGATTGTGGTGAGTGAATTCAAATTTCCATGTCTAGCTTAAGTATGGAATGTTATTGATTTTCGATGCATTTAATTACGTAAGTCAACATGAGGAATTTTAATAGCTTACTTTATAATACTCAATCTACTCAAATGACTAGGAAGATACCGGAATCGACACCCTAATTTCGTTAATTTACGCACCATGCCAACTTAAGTATTCTGAACATTGAAAAATCGAATGTCTTCAGTCTAAAATTCTTAAAATTATTATTTAAAATTTATTTGACTTTCTTAAACTTTTACTGAAAAAATTTTGAAACTTTTGCGAATAAAATATTTTCTATTTCCTTATTAACGTAGAAAGCATTTTTATATAAGAATTTTTATAAAGTGAGCAATTGAACTAAAATATAGTTTCGCTTTGAACTTTTTTGAAAACAATAAGCTTAGCTGAGAAAATTATGTTAAATTGGATGAAAGATATCATTTAAACCAGTGCATCTCAAACTTTCAAAATTGGTGACCCAATTTTCAATCATAATTTTTACCGACTCAATCCCCCCCCTTATAGAACAATAATATATTGAATAAAATAATAATGCATTTGGTACTAAAGCTACAATATAAACTTAATTATATTCTGTACAAATTCACGAGATATGTATTAAATTTTGTATACATTACTTTTAAATAATATATATTTTTGAATCAAATTACTTTTAAATAATAGGGTAATTAGTATGTTATTTTTTTTCTTTAGTTATTTTGAAACTGGAGCAGATTTCAAAATAATATTAAATTAAAAATATATTTCCTATATCATCCATGTCTTAAAGTAGAAATGTTATTAGAAAAATTAGTCTATGGTCTATGTATCATATCCAGCGCTTCTAGCATTTTCGTGAACGTCTGCATGAGTTTGGCAAACTTATCGGACGTCTGGGCAAAACATGTAAAAATGCTGTACCTGATGGAATTCTAGTGATTCTGGGTCGAGTTGATATTTCTATAGCTACCGAAAACCCTTAAATGCACATTTTTTAACTTGCGTTTTAATTTTAATTTACAGTATTAAGTATTTACGGCAGTATATTAACAAAAACATAGAACAAATTCTTAAGTCGTAAGTGAACGTTCGACGATAATAAAGCATGAGAAAATGCACAAATGAGCTTATTTCCAAAAATTAAATCAAGTATTCTCAAGAATATTTAAATGTTCGTTTTACCACTACTAAAGTAAACGGAGAAGAAAAATCCGTGTGAGTAATTTATTGAAAAATATATTGGTAGCAATTAGTATGAAAACTAATGAACTTAAAAAACCTTTGGAAACTCTTCAAGGTGATCAAGGTGATTATATTAAAAAACATCGAGAGTTCTTTGAATTAAAATTAAAATCATATGAAAAACAGAAAGCATTTTTTAAAAAAGAAACGGTGTCTCTGAATGAAAAAGCTTTACTTACTCTTTACAAAGTATCACACAAAATAGCCAGATGTAAAAAAGCTTCTCACTATTGGCGAAGAGAGCTTATTTTGCCAACAGAAATTGAAATCGTAAAAACCATGTTTGGAGACAATTTTGCAAAAATTGCTGTCTATAGACTTCAGCTCTTTGATAAAATCAACAGGAATTTTAAGACTCATAGAATTGGCATTTAGAATAGAATTGGCAAACCATTAAATGTGTTCCAGAAGTGGCACTTTAAAAAGGTTATACTTGAAAGAATTAAAAGAAAAATAAAGTATACGTCTATTATCTGAGTAAATACGTTGATTCTAATATTGACTAATTTTTCATCTTAACCGAATATATCTTTGTATTAGAGGTCATCTGTATATACAGATGGTAATTTCTAAGAGTTTAATCCTAAAAATTTATTTGTAATTCTTTTGCGAAAGCGCAATTTTTGGAAAATTTTGCTTTGATCTTGTAAACACACACAGTCACATCTACTAATATGTTTCAAATCATTTTTGAAGTAAAACCTCTTTAGGCGCGAGAGTGAATGTGAAATTTGCCCAGTTTTGCGTAATAGGGAAAAAGCAAACGGAAATAGTGATTTCCCCGCCATCCTTCCAATTCGTCTCCATGGTAAAGAGATAGCGAGCGGGGGACACCACCTGACTTGCGTCGTATCCGTGAAAAAGTTGGACGATTGCTCAGGGGGTTTGGCAAAGGGCATCTTGAAGTTTGGACTAAAGACGTTTAGGTATTCGAGATCTTAAGTGGGTACCCTTGATATTCGTAGCAAACTCACGTGGCGTATTTTCGTAGTTTTTATGTAATAAACGTGCAGATTTCAACGAATAAACGCGCCTAAAATATTTCCATAAAAGGGCCCTTTCTGTCAGAGAAGCCTCTAAGGCATTGTGTATATGTCACTAACGTTTGCACGAGAAACCATATTGATAGCTTATTGTAAGCAAAAACCGTGACTTCTGTGAATGATGCATTAAGTTTATATAATTAATTTTTATTTCCAATGAAATGAAATTAATTTTAGTCTGAATGCTAGAATAAATGCAAAAAGAGGAAATTAATTTCATGAAAGAAAAAAAGAAAGGAAAACTAGCAGCAAATCCAGTCCAAAATCTTTATAACACCAAATAGTTCTGTCTCAACTGTTATCATCTTTATCCTTAAAATTTTAGAGCTGTACACAGAAGATACTGCAATCATTGGATTCGATAATGATTAAAAGCCGATTATCTTAACTAGAGATTTAAATGTTAATTTTGCTTCAAAAGAAGAAAAGCCACTCATTGAATACATAAAACGGACACTGAATTTAACCGTGACTACTGATTCTAGAGAAGGAGCAACAATGTAAATAACCACGGTCGATGCAGTTTCGCCCGTTTTCTTGATTGACTACAATCGAAGATATTATACTTCAGTTACCACACATCTATTGTGTCTTTCTTGGAAAATGATAAGGTCAGAAAATTGAATAAAAATCTTATTTTCATACTATGAATAAAGTGGGAATTTTATTTCATGGAAGTAAGTTCTAAAAGCAGTTTATAATTAGATCTTTTAATGCATTTACGGCCAAAATCGCCAAAGAAGTTTCACTCCTATCATGGGGCTTTCCAAGTTGCATTTTTTTATATTCACGCTGGGAAGCAAATTTCGTCCGTTAAAATTCAATTTTCGCAAAGAATTTTTTTTTATGCAAGGAAGATAACTTAGTGGCATGTTTCATTGTTTTTATTATTTACATTTTTTTGAAAGAATGAAGACACTTTAGACGTGTTCACTCAATTTCAATTTAATACTATTTTAAATTAAAAAAAATATTTACAATAGTGTTGCATTTAAGCTGATCAAATAAAAGAAAAGAAAAGCATAAAAAATATTTCTGTAACCTAGCACTTCTCGCACTGGGTATGTTATACCCACCGTCTAACTCTTTTTCAACGCTCCTTCTAAACCTTTTTTGGGAAAATGGATAGATTCTCGTGTAGCTGACTTAAATGTCATATCCTTTGGAACCTTAGTTATTAGGAGAATTCTAAAAATGTGATTTTGGATACCGTTTCATCAGGTATGCCATACTCTGAGCGTGAATTGCCGTTATAGTCCGGAATGCATGAGCACGTTTTAATCTTTATTGTGCTATCGCGTGTTATTGTAGTTATGATGAAGAACTGTGATATTTAAGTAATTAACCAGATACAGAATTTAATAGATATAGTAAAGTAGTGTTTTCGGCTGAAGAAATTCTCTTCGCGGTTATGATAAGGAAGAATCAAATAATAAAATGTATAACAGCAAGTATGATTGCTCCATGTAAATCGATCCATATTTAGAAAATCTATCATTGAAAATAAAAGTTTTATAGTTAGAGACACAAAAATTAAGGAATAATGAAATTTTAAAGGAAACAACTGTGTATACACTAATTATTCACTTTTAGATAAACTTTTGAAAAAAAAATAAATATTCTTAAACAATATAAGAAATTTAAAAAAAAGTCTCAAATTTTTGAATTTAAAGAACAGAGAAGTTTACTCCTATATGTTTAGTTTTAAAAATGATAGAGATTTTTTTTCTTAAAAAATGGAAGAACCAGGGAAAACATCGCTCACGACGAAATTGAAGGAGTATTTAAATAATGCACTCAATGCCCTTATAATAAGCAGAAATACTAAACTTACAGGTGAAAAATATAAAATACACGTTGTAGTTCCTACCTTTCTTCCTTTTTAACTTTTGTATACAAATTTTACGTTAAAACTAGATGAGAAAAAATGCTCGAGATCTTTCGGTCGCTCTTTTCATTCGAGTGAAGCCAGGTTAAAGGACTTTAGGACTAAATTATATATATTATAAATACTTATCAGAATGATATTGAATAATTGTTTCCTGAAGTTGTGAAGGCACAAATATTAAATTAAAATATAAAAGCACCAGGTCTGAAAATGTATGATTTTATTATTCTACACACATAATCAATAAAAAAATATATGTGTCACCTAGATTTTCAGATGTATTAGAAAATAGAATTAATATTATACGAAAAGACTATGTTATTTTATATAGAGTCTTCTCTAACAAAGGCCATTAAAAATTTAGTGAACTCTTCATTGTTTTATCGTAGAATTTAAACCAGGACATTTTTCTAAAGTCCATAAATTTAAATAAATACACAAGTACTTTATTTTCATATAATATATAATTCAGGTAGATGTATATCATCAAAGAGTTCTTTACAACACTTTTGTTCAATAAATCGGCGTCAGTTTACGACTCCTTTTAAACTAAGAAGGAACAAAAAATTACTTGACATCCCTGGATTCCTAACGTTACAATATATTGCGTTTAATGAACATTTCATGGTGGTATATATCTTCCTAGCTATAGATTTAAATCTTCTATATTAATCTGAATATAAAAGAAGATTTCTGAAAAAAAATTTTTTAATCAACATTTCAATCGTTTTACAAAAACAACTGTATCTTTCTCAAAATAAAATTAAAATTAAAAAAAAAAAGTACTGATAACTATACAATAAAAATATTCTCAAAAAAATCTATTGGTGGAGAAGTGATTCTATTAAAATTTGATTTTTTGATTTGACGGTGAGATATTGAAAACGCCTTGTAGAAGGGCTAAGCACGTTAAATTTAGTTAGGCTTAATACCTGATGTTGTCTCCTGTATCAAATGGACACTAGAACGTCCATCGGAGTCAATTTGATACTGTAGCGTGTTTACTTTATTCTCCTTTTTCTCTTTTACAGGGAATTAAAAAAACTTTCGTGACTTTTCATCATTTTCTTTGGTCATTACACAGAAAATGTTTTGTGGTTCTAGGTTAATTTGGAGTGATATTCCAACTAAATCTACCCAGAACGTCCGCTGGTGTCATTTCGATACCAATGCAATTTATCACAATAAAAAGCTCACGTATAACAATTATTGTCCACTTTTATTTTCCTGTTATACAACTATTGTCCAATAAAAATTTTCCAAATATCTATCGCAAATTTTTTGGACATTAAATGCAGCGTTATTGAGTTCACAGAGGAAATGAATCAATTATAAAAAAAAAATATTCTTTCTATGTGTTTCGTGAAAAAGTATTTGCTCATAAAAAAATTCAATTCAATTTTCGAAATTATAGCAGATCAGACACCATGAAACGATGTCTCTTAAAAAAGGTCTAACCTCTGATGAAATTGCTTATTTCTTGTAACTGCTTTCTAAAAATTAACTGGCTCGAATTTTGATACCAGTGAAGACATAAGATTGAAGGAAAATGATTTGCGAATCTGAATTAAGTGTAGATGTCATTGAAAATATTTAATTAAATCCTGATCTATATATATCGATAGGGATGACATAGAGTGAGTGAGTGATTTAGGGGTTTATTGGCGCAAGCCGATTTCGGCTATACTGCGCCAAACATTTGTTTTAATATCTGTGGTCTAGACGGGAAGAGAGAAAGAAAGAATGAATTGAATGACAAGAAAGAGGTGCAAATAGAGAAGATCACAAGGGTACCGATTCATGAAGCCCGTGTTTACCAAAGACAGTAAACCCCGTGGGGAAAGGAAAAGACCACTAGGGCACCTCGGGATTGTGACACCCGTACTCACCTAAAGAAGGTGAGCCCCTTGAGGGTAGGGATGACATAGAATAGATACCGAATAATATTTATGTTCCTGTTAGATTTGAGATCCGAAATGTTTTGCAATAAAGCATTTTTGAACATGCTTCTTTGAAATATAACATCAAAGTCAGTTTTTTATGATATAAAGGGTCAAAGTATATGATAATTAATTGAAATAATATTAAAAAGTCTTAAAACTTAAACCGTAGTGAACAATAGTCCTGCCAACATTTAGTTAAAACATTTACTTTTTATATTTTATATCACGATGTCAAGATGACACCGGTGGACATTTATCGGAAATAGAAATTCCGTGAGATCTAGTGATAAATTCAAGCTTCGAGGGGTGGCTCCCTATGATAGCAAAAAAAGGTGTAAATTATATGTCCCGAACTTTCTATACCGTTGAGTGAAAAAAAAAAGCAAGAACAGATGCATAAATGCCTTCAAATCGACGAATGTTTATATTTATAATACCAGAGTAAAGCCAAAAAAATGCTGTATGGATCATCACAAATGAACAGATTCTTTTTGATGATCTTTTCTTTCCTAAATTAGTTTAAGGTGTATGTTCTCAAAGTATTTTCTACGAATTCCTGGGATCCTAGTGATTGATACATTACTGAATAGAAAATTAAAACTAATTACGACACCTTGGAAAAAGAAAATCTGCTAAAAATTATATTTACTTCAAAATTTACCTAATTTAACTATTTGAAAGTTAAAATAAGTTAGTATTGAATTTAAGTTTTAACAATTAAATTAAAGATAAAAAAAATTACACATCATACTTTAGAATGGGCTGATTCACTGTTGCTAATACCGGAATCATATATTGTAGGTTTAAGTTTGAATACTTAACAAAGTGTCTTTAAATGTTGTTTTGGAGCCTCTGGTTGGCTTCCTTCGGTACTTTACTTTTAGTTTATCCTCTCACGCTTTTTTATATGGGGAATACATTATTATAGAAGATCAGGCTTTCCTGCATCTATAGTCCTTTTTTTTAATGTTGCTGGTGATATCTCTAGGGGAAGGGCAACTTTGTGGACTCGGACGTATCAAGGAAAACCATCACAGGGTTCGGAAGATCAGAACTGACGTAAATTAAAGCTTGAAGAGAAACAAATATGGAAAATGATCATTTCGTGGTCTTATGTTCTGATACCTAGAAAAAGGAATGTGGAAGCTGTATAATCTTCAAAGCTAAAGACATTTCAGTTGAGAGCCTATATACCTTTCGCTTTGAATCCGTTTACTGCTGTGTCTTCGTCTTAACTATAGATTATTATTCAAACAACAGAAAAATTACACTTTGTTGTCATTCAATAATATTTAACTAAAAAATCTTTTAGTTTTTTTTCTAATTGTGGGACCATGATGGCGCATTCGTATTAGATGCTATGCCGGTGAACACTGCCTTCCAGAGTGTGTTATTGAACGACATAATGGTCTAACATTCTGAGTTATGGTTTTGGGTGCAATTTCGTATCATGGACGATCTAGTTTGCTTCGAATTCAGAGCAATCTCTATAGCAACAGGTACGTCCGTGAAGTTCTATGGCCCGATGTCTTTACCTTCCTTCAGGGCATCTCTGGAGCTATCATTTCGCAGGATAATGCACGCCAACATGTTGTAAAGGCTGTTCGAGACTTCTGTTCACCCAAAACCTGCAACTGCTTCCTTGGTCTGCTTAATTGCCGGACATGTTGCCAATATAGTACATGTGGGACTTAGATGGTCAGCGTCTTACTCGTAATCCGCGTTCTGCAGTGTCAAAAGACGCACTTTTGCTTCAATATGGAATTCTCTTCCACAAGCAAACATTCAAAATCTGTTTGACTCCATTCCACGTCGTATTGCCGGACATATTACAGCGAATGGTGGCTACACCAAATAACAGTTTTGGACACTCAATATGTTTTTTTTTTTTGCTTTGAAAATTTTGTCATTTATTCTTACTAATACAAATAATTTTTGCAGTACATTTCATTTCATCCTGATGAATCCTTTATATTGTTACATTTTTTACATACAGCATTTTATATCAAATATGCTGTGCAACATATTATGGAAAATTACTGTCTCTATATATAGTTTGATTTCCAATTAAAATAAAAAGACATTTTCCCAGTTTCTGCTGCAAACAATGATCATTTAGAATATCTTATGTGGAGAAATACATAGCAATTTTTTTATCATAATATTGCAATTTTTGAATTAATCGATGATGATGAATTAATCGTAAAGTTTCATTTATATTCATTTCTGTCTAAAAACTTATTGCCAGTCTTAAGTACAGTTTTATTCTTTATCTAAAAATACGAGGTCAATTGGGAAACTAACCATCGCTTAAACGTAGCGCTGGAAGAACGTTCAGAGCACCCATTAAACAATTTCTCGAGTAATTTATGATTCAGTAAGCTTTCAATCGGTGAATGAGAGTGTCGCAGGACCTAAATTTTGCTATTTTAGTTTGTCCTATTTCGAAAGTATAAAGAAGAAAGTTAAGCCGAAATTTTTAAAAGTTAAAAATATATTGTTTAATTTTTTATCACAAACATTCTACATTTGTTATATTTAGTACAGGTAAAAAACATTTAGACTCTTTCATGGAGAGCTGAACAAAAATAAACGTTTTAACTTTGCTCTGAACTTACGCTTGATTTACACTTTTCAAATATAATTTTAAATAAAAAGTCTATCAATTGTATTGTATCAATTAAAATTGTTTAGATCCTTACATTGCAGTATTTATTCAAATTATAGCTTGGACATTAAAACATTGGAACACTTCTTTTTAATGAGAGGGGTGAACCAGTGATATGACCAGTTTTTTTCAGTCTTTTTTTTTTGGTTCAAAATTGAGAAAGATTGTTGCATTTACTCTATTATCGGTATCATGTACATACGAATTTTATACTGTCGTTACTTTTGTACTGTCATATTTTAGATAGGTTGTTACATGTAGCAACGCGTATGACCCCACTAGAATTCGGCATAATTTCCGCCGTGCGACTCACGTTACAACTTATACACTAGTACCTATAAAATATACTGTTAAGTTTTTAATCTTTACTCTAAATTAGTAACACGTAAATTCATTACTAACTTATATTAACTTTCAAATTATTAAATTAGGCATAATTTAATGACCATGTAATTTTTGGGATATTTTCTCACTTTTTCCAAGGTGTCGCTCTTAATTTTAGATATCTACCCAGTCCTGTACCAACCACTAGGATCCCAGGAATTCTTTGAAAACACTTTGGAAACTTACACCTCAAACTAATTTAAAAAAGTTCAAAAAGAATCAGTTCACTTGTGATGAGACATTTGACCTTTTTTGGCTTTTGTCCGGTATTATAAATATAAACATTCGCCGATTTGAAAGAGTTTGTGCATCTGTTCTTGTTTCTTTTTTTTTACTCAACGGTATAGCACGTTCGGGGACATACAAATTACACTTTTTTATGCTTTCATAGAGAGGCAGTAAGAAGCAATATATATCACTTAATTTCTTTTCTTCTTGAGACGTTTATTTTCATTAAGTTAACCTTTTCTCTTACTACGTTAATTACAAAAGTTTATATTAATATAAAATTTGTTATTTGTTTAACACACACTGCACAATTTACTTTAAAATTTAAAGATTTCTCTGGGAAAGTTCTGTGCAAAGTGATGTGTATTTAGTATTCAGAAAAATAACACAAAAATATGCTACGATTTCTGGAGGAAAATTAATGTAATAATGTCAATTTGTGACGGATCTGTACGGTTTTCACTAACCTCCTCAATAGTTCTTTAAATTTTATTTATTTCAACCAATCTCCACCGGGAGCCAAAGCGTGATTTATGCAAATGAGAAATATTATATAAGTTCGGGTTTCGCGAGCTAAAGTGTAGTAAAGTGAAGAGTTAGATTTTTGAAGTCAAATGAATTGAAACATCAGTAAATCAACACGCAGTTGTTGACAGTATTAGTTATCACTTACGCAACGAGCTACGCCGGAGAGCTGAAGATTGAAATTGGAAAACCGAAGGTGGATCCTCAGCTATCAGCGCATTCAGTCAGTAATAAATTCATTACCACGAAGGAACCACCGATGTTACAAGGATAAGGTTAGTGATTTATAAATTAGTGAATACGTGTACGTGTTTTAGCATTAGTTCTACGTGTTGATCTTTCGTGGATTCAGTCCCGATTCATTAGTTCGCCAGTAGTAACTCCTTCTCATACTCCCCTGTGTTTTATTTTTCTTAAATTTGAATCGTATGAGCATATAATATAGCATAAATAAATATAGCATAAATAAATATAGTGATTTGTAACTCTGTCTCTTGAATTCTCTAATCCGCCTACACGCCAAGAAACCTTTAACGGTAGACGGGGAGATGATAATCTAAGTGGAGGATATAATTCACGACAAATTGTGTTTCCAAACCATTTTCATTTTATATTATCTTAAGCTCAGATATAGTTAATTCACTTATTCGAAATCTCTTGCATATATTGCTGAATTTATCCGAATTTTTTCCTATACTAGACTGCTGTTTCGTGTCTTTCCTTATGAAAACAAATCTTTACCTCTAGTTATTTACATATTCTGCATCTAAACTGAAATACCATAAATTTTTCGTTCAGTGGCAGGATGTGTAGCTTTACGAAACCCAGTTATCATCTGGGTGTTATAAAGCATACATATCATTTTACTACAACCAGTTCCATTTACAGCGTATGTGAAAGTATGTTAAAAAGCTGAATTTTAAAGGTTAAGAATAGTATTAATTTTTTTTCACAATCCATTTTCTAAATTAGTGCTTTGTGTACAAAGTTTTTCAACTTGTACTTTCCTTCATGGATATCTGATTAGACAGATCTCTTCGGTCCTTGTCCTGAACTTTCTCTAGAAACTTAAATATGAAATTTTTGTAATATATTTTAAGGCTTATTTGAATAAAATGCTTATCACCTACCTTTAAACAGGTAGAGTCTTAGTCGGCATCGGTTTATCTGCCGAATCGTGTCCTGGTGCCACTGAAGTCCTTATCATGCAGAAAGATTGACGTACTTTATGCCTATAGCTTAACCAACTCTTCTACGGGCGTGCTGTGGAAGTT
>BMAO01029735.1:0-37706 GCA_019973975.1 Trichonephila clavata | reverse complement strand
TTATTTTCCATGTCCTTGAATTGCTTCATATCTCACAAAAACATTAAAATTATTACATCACAACTGCACTCTGCTTTCCACTTTTGGTTCCATATATATATATATACATGTGAAGAAATTTCTGTAATTAAAATTTTTTGTATTGAAGGTATACTAATTATATGGCTGGAATACTTATATTTTTTTATTTTAATCAGTTTTTACAAGATACCTATTTATGTGTATAATGTGAATTTTTTATCTATGTTGAAGGAATAGATTTATTTATTATGTTGCTTATTTTTGTTAATATCTTTAAATGCTGTATACTTTTAATGTATTATAAAACTCCAAATCTGTATGCATTGCCACAGAAATTCAATTGTTTCAAATATTCCCTATAGTGTGGCACAGTGAATGATATTGTTAGATTTGTTTGGCACCTATAGCTATAAGGTTGGCCACCCCTGTATAAGAATTAACTCTTCAGTGGAGTACAAATCTTCGTTGTTGTAGTTGAAGGAAAATCCATTTTCTTACACTTTAGTTACTGTAACAATAACATGAAAGGGATGAAATTTTTTTCTTTTTTCATTAAACATATAATACATTTCTAATGTACGTGTGTGATATGTTTCATTATATATAATATATTCTTTTGAATATATTATATATTCAAAAAATTTTCATATTTTTTGAATTATGTATATATATTTTAAGAAGAATTCCAGAATATTCTTGTTTGAAATTAAAGTGTAAGATTAATTAAATGGTTCAATAAAATTGATAGATTGTGCTAGTTGTGTAACTGATGGAACATTTTTTTTTAGTTAACACAAAGCAAAAGTTTAATTATGATCTTGGGTTGACTTGTTTAAATTTCAATTGTTAGTAATTTATTCCAAGATCAATCTATAGTGAATCAAAAAATTAAGTTTATAATCATGTAGTTAATACTTAAACGAAAAATACCCATGAATGTTAATCATGGACAAAATGCTCAGTAAACATATATAAAAATGGCTTAGCATTTTTTTAATGTCTATTAAGGAATAGAGAATTACTTTAAACAGATCAATTCGTATGAGTTATACAACAGTTTCTTTTTCACATATTTGTATAATTAAAGTGAATAATTTTCTTACAATGAAGAGGAGGAAGAAAAAATTACAACATAAATATCTAAAACATTTCATTAATTCAAACAAAGTACACAAGTGTGCTTACATCCCTTTTAATTATTTACCTAAATGAGTATTTCTCCATTGAATGAATTTTTTTAATTATATATCATTTTCTAATATATATCAGAAATTCTGCAGCAAGAAATATCCTTCATATTGAACTTTTCAATAAGTGCTACAGTTAAATTATCAACATTCAATCTCAAAAAATCTTTCAAATGCTGAATTAGTTTCAGACCATTCTTTAAAATATTGGAAACATGTTTGGTAAAAATTCTGCACTTCTTTCGTAAACTTTTCCACTATGCCCAGATTTGATTCTTCTAAGTTTGTGACAATTTTTTTTTATTATTAAAGGAATAAATTTTTCTTCAAATTGTAATTTTTATTAAATTATTTTATTTTTTTGTCTGGAGTACCATTTATCATATTTTACACCATTTTAGCAGATAACAATGCAGAAATGTTCTGAAAACAGTAATAAAAAGTCTTAAATTTTGTAAAATGTTTATTTCAGTACCTTAACTTCCAAGAATTTAAAAAATACAATGTGTTCTCTTTATTTTACCTTCTAATAATTTTTAAAATAAACTTGATAAAAGTAAGATAATTTATGATTAAGATTATTATATTGAGCATGCACAGGAAAATTTTACCATTATTGACTGTACATTGTAGCATTTGTTGATTGTTTTTGATTTAGCAAAAACAATTGATATTAGGTACCGTTTCATAATATGGATTAAACATAAATACATACAATACAATTTTCATCAAATCAAGACTGCGAAATGCCACGATATACAGCCAATAGTGGAAATGATCCCTGTACACATTGGAACACAGTATTAATAATGATGGCAGTGATTGATGTAACTTTTTGTTGGCTGGCATTATTCGACAGTATAACATGCAAGTACTGAATTTTCTTGATTAACACTTAAATCCTGTACATAAATATAACAAGTAGAAAAACAAGCTCCAATAACAGTCAAATTTTTTTTATTTTTAATGCTTTTTAAAAAAATACAACACAAAAGAAAAAAACTAACAAAAATTAGAGAGAAAGAAAAAAAAAACACATTAGAAAAAAGTGCCCAAAGTCATAAGCTCTCTAGCACTCCAATATCCAGCAATCTCGGAGTCAATCTTGTAGAGTGCCTTGCAGCGTTGGAGATGTTTTCCGTTCATTAACATGGTTAAATTATAGAGGTGGACTATAATAAACTTCCTGGTCAATTTAAATGCTCTCCCAAGCAACCATGGCCTGTCACTAAACGCAGTCGACCCAATTCTTGCCATTAATTTTGACCTGTATCTTGATTGGGGACAGTCAAATTCTACTACAGTAAATATCGTTATAAAGATGCAATTGCAGGATACAGCAATTTGGGAAATTCAGCTGCAATAAAAATAGTAATTTTACATTTTACCTTTACAAACTAATATATCATAATTATAAATAAATTTAAACAAAAGTATGACAGCTTCAATTCATATTTACCAATAGATACTATAATATACAAATCTTTCAGATTTTTTAAAAACAAATGAATAAACTTCTATATAAACAATGTCAAAAAGTCAACATTATTTCAAGCAGAAATATTGAAATACATTGTACTGAAAGCATTTTATAACATGAGGCAGGTGGAAAAATCCCTCTACATAGAATACACTTTGCATTTCTATAAGGAAGCTGGCATCACTAGCTCTCATGTTTACTAAAGGTTTGATCAACTTATTTACACTGGTCTTTTCAAGTTTAGGATATGTAAGTAGAAGTAATATAACATAAATCTAAATATATATATATTTCACTTTTAGAAAATTGTCCTCATTACAATAAGGGATTAAAATTCATAAACTGCTATTGTTTTTTGTTGATAACTATTAAAAGGTAAGTTATGTATGTGAATTTAAATGTTTCTTGAAAGTAAGTTTCTATCCACGCCTGATTTGTAACTGTCATAAATATTCACAAGTTTTACTAATGACAAGACTATTATGACATACATATAAAATTCAGTTATTGTTTAAAAAAATAAATGTAGTTGACTCATTAACATGTATTAGAATGCTAGTAAATATGCAAAACTGGTTTTGCTGTTTTTTGAGGACTAATTTCAGTGCCACAAATGAACAATTATATTTTAAGAAACCGTAGAGAATAAAACAAATAGGTTAAATTTTAAAGTTTTAATTTAATTTTAAGTATAAGTAAAAAAAATAAAAACATAGCAACATATTTTATCATAGGCAATGTGAGCAAAACAAGCCCAATTATCAAAAATATTATTAGTATAACTGCACCTGAAACAATAAAGACTATGTCTGAAAGTTAAGCCTAAATGTTTATAACATTGTTTAATTTACAATTTTAAACATTAAACGGTAATTATGTATTATCACAACAATCGCCAACTCTTCTAATAACTCACCAAGTGTGCAACCATATGCTTCATTTCATATAATGTCGCCAACAGGTTGTAATAATATGCAAGTACCCATTAAATTTCAGAAGATTTTATAGGAGAATGATAATCAAATTAACTCAAAAGAAAAGTCACAAAGATGTTCATTTCAAAAATTGGTTTAATTTTGTTGAATCAAAGAGATTATCAAGCAATGTACTTCTTGAAACTATGGATAAGGCACAGTTTGTTGTTAATTTCACCATTCTGCAAGTAAGATACATTTCATCATTTAGTTAGTGACTCCAAAAGTGATCATACACTTACAAATCTCAATAAAACATATGAAAATTAATATATCAGATTATAATCTTTTAAAGTAATATCTGCAACTTGCTCTTAATGGAATAATCAAATCAATTTGTAAAACAAATTGTGACCTACTATTTTGAAAAATTAATAAATAAAAACTGTTATAAAAATCTTGGTAAACTTAAAAATCTCACAATAGTTATAATTATTTGTATTTATTTTATTAATTTAACACTTAGTAGGAAATCCTTTAGTGTTCACAATAGCTTTTAAATGTGTTAGCAAAGATTTGAAAAAAATTCGGTTGAATTGTCGAATCGGCCACTTATCCCGCCAAGTGTTTTTTCGCCAAATCGATAATTGCTCCAAATCTGGTAACCCTCGAGGTTTTGTATCAGTGAGGAAGAAGTCAGATCACGGCGTAAAAACGCACTAAGTTGGCAATTTTTGAAAATTTGCTGGACCAGTGGCCGATTCGACAATTTCACCTAAAATTCACCATTTCCTTTCGTAAGTTCTGCATCAATATACTCAATTCTTTAGAGATTACTGATATTAGTTCACATTTTGTTTGTCTTCTTAATCTAATTTCAAGCTCTCTTAATATATACTCTTTAGTATTTAAATTAGATGAATGAGGTGGGTTTTTCAAAACCTGGGGACAATTACACACCAGTGAGTGAATATAAACGTCCCACTGTTCAGCTACTCGAGGTCTTTTGGCAATGGGCCTTGTAATTTTGAACCATGGTCAAGTGACGAGGACAACACCTTAGCTGGAACCTCCCTCTCTTAACTTCCACACTACACCAACAGGAGGATGTCCGAGCTCTTGACAGATTTTACGTGCTTCGCTCCCCTACATGGCGGGACTTCAGTGGTGTGTACTAGGCTCTTACTCATGACACACCACAGGCTACCGTAGCCAACAGAGGCATACATTAAAAGCAGTGTGCTTGGACTCTTACCTTGATAAAATATAAAGTTGTCACCAATACCTAAATTTTAAGCAGATAATTTCAAGTTGTTAAGATCTTGCAATTTCTAATACCCCATCAATACATATCAAATTACCTAATACTGAAGCTGACATACATCCCTCCTCACACACAAGAATACCTCCACGATTCACTCTGTTCCCACAAAATTCTTAGGATTAAGTTCCTTACTTATTCTTCTTCACACTATTATATACTTGCTGGAGCCAAAAATGTCGAATTTGTTCATCTGCAAATTGGAAATTATTCCAATTGTTTCAGTTTCAGGCTTGTTTATCATGGATTTAGCAAAGAAAAATCTAAGCTTTCTACTTTCCAAACAAAAACTCTTCTTTTAGCACAACATTACAGTCTTGAGTAATCTGACTGATAGGAATACTCATCAACCAATTTCAGTAGAAATTGGGGAACAATGGTGAATCTTTCAGCTAATTCTATAAAATTTTTGGCAGACTCAAACAATAACTTTTGATAAATTTACTAACAATAAATGGAAACTTGTGCAAACTATTTTAAACATCCTTTTCTTGAATTAGTTTCTATTTCAATCTTTAAAAAGCTTTATCATATACTGCCTCATTGAATGAGGAACATTTTTGTAATTTTTTTGTAATGTTTTACACCTTTACAAATATTGACGATAACCAATTTTCGAAAACTTTTTATCTTGTATAACTATGAGCTATTTTTATGCAACAATAATAAAATAGAATATTTTTAAAAAAACAAACCAAGATTAAATCGAAAGTTTTTTGTATGTCACCGCATTGCAGGAATAAAAAAAAAGAGTAAAAATCAATATTTTAAAAAGATATTCATCCAAAAGTGTTTTGGTGTACTAGTACTTTAGTTACGCAAATATCCTCCACATTAAAACCATCCACTCATAGGCAAGGGGAAACCTAATTGGCAACCATGCATATAATGAATCTGCACATATGAAATTTAATCTCAGGCTAAAGATTCCCACATCCAAGTGAGCATTTAATGCATCTCAAAATGAACTGATGTTAAATTGAATGCTTTTAAAGTCTACTTACATAGGATATATTGGCATTTCTCTTCAAGAACTCCTTTTTCCATGCAGTTTTAGTTTTACAACTTCTGCAAGAAAGGTATATTTCAACATTTAGCTATGCAATCTAAATAACAAATTAACAGAAACTGACACTAAAAAGTGAATGCTTATTTCGTTGACTTACCTAGTATTTATTGGCTAGCTTCTGCTTTTTGTAAGTCTGAATTCTTCATGACACCACTGGGACCGAAAGATTCAAATAATTCGCTCAGGACTGCGAAAATCAATCGACGATATTTTTTCTGTGTTTTCAGCATTTGCATTTACAGAATCATCTGCCATATTTTTTTTAAAAAAATTATTCACAAAAAAAATCTGCTCATATTTACAACTATCCATTCTAAATCAACAGACAATATGGCGCACACACAGCTAGCTATTCGATTTCGGCGGGATAAATATCTTCCCTAATCCCTACTTTCCCTAGCTTCAGTTCTCCTTCCACCTGCTCACTAATAGAACCAGCTCATTTGTATTCAGTATTCAGGCGCTAGTGTACGAAACACTGTAGTACGGTCAGAGAGAGTTTGGATCTGGACAAGCGTGCGTTCCCTGTTTCGATGTCCAATCCTGGACTATGTAAACTTTACTTATTTTCACTTATTTTCTCTAAATGTTTGTCTTGTAATTGTCTAAGTGTCTGTTCTTTGTAACTGTGCTATCTTATGCCATTAAATATATTAATTTACCCCGAGATTCTATTAATTACTTTTGGTTACCCCAAGTAATGACGTAAGAGGCAGTTATAACTATACTTTCTACTAGATTGTGAATATTCTATAGCCTACTATCTCAGGTTCCACGAGATAATTTTATGCTCGTTAGTTAGCACAATTTCTTGCAAAACTAAATACTTTTCTTGCACTTTTTTACATTAGTAGAAAACAACACCTATAATGAAGGAAAACGAACAACATGTTAATAGAGTTGATGTTAAAATCTAAATTTAAGCAAGAACTGCTTCTAAATTTAAGGTTTCAAATTCTCTCTCGTGCAAAATACACAGTAATTCTCACACATCTATAAACATTTTAATGCCATTCAGAACATTGTGTTTAAGTTAATTATATGTCACAATGTAAGTGGCTACGAAAACAAAGTATCAAAGCAAATTAAACTCAGAATAAGTAATGGAATTGCACTTAATCTCAATAGACCTAGACTTCGACAGTTCGTAAGAAAAAAAGGAAGCACATATCCCATTTACTAAACATAATGCATGGTTAGGTGACACTTTAATAATTTATTAATATTATTAATAAGTAAATTATATATTAACAAAATTAGATAAAAAAAAATTTTAATAATAAATGCAAATATTTTTAATTGATTTTAAATGAAGTGCCTGTAACATGTTGATCTACTTAAAAAATAACTTTGAGACATATTCTTCGACGTATGTGTTTGGAAGGGGGTTCCACGAAAACACTTTCTAGCTCTAGTTGTACCACGAAAGCACTTTCAAATTCTAGGGGTTCCGTGAGAGGAAAAAGACCACTGTTCTAAAAGAGTACTGCTAATACACAAAGTATCGTCCCGAAATGAATTTCCTTAGTCATGTAAAACAGATTCCCTTGTAAAACAGATTTATTTTCTTTTCCTGCAACCCCGCCTAGCGGGGTCCCAAGGTTCTAAGGGGCCCAAAGACTTTGTTATGTTATTGTTTTTCAATCCTTTGTAAGATCCGGTTTGGGGCCCAAAAACCTAATGGCACCAATTGCACAAAAATAAATGGCTACAGAAAGAATTCCACTACGTTTGTATAAATGATCGATGCTGATCGGCACCAGCCTATGATAGAGCTTCTGCCTATTAATTATTAATTCGGTGGTAGGGAGGAAGAACAAAAGTAAATTAATCTTGCTCTCTAAAATAAAAATAAATTTGGTATGGTATTTCCGGTATTGTATTTTTGAATTGTATTTTTTACTGGTGTATTATTTTAATACTATTTGATTGTACGCATCTTTTTCTGTTTGTTATCTTCAACGGGAATGGGGCCCCTAGAACCCGGGGGGCCCTGAGCTGCAGCCCATTAAGCCCATACGTAGATCCGGCCCTGATCATTACATACGACGATTACATTTATGAAATCAAATCAATCTTCCTCCATTCAATTATATTTTAAATTTAAAGTAACATAAAGAAGTATTTCAATACTTTTAATTTATACATATTTTAATCATTTAAATGATGTTTTTATGTTAAATTAATTTTGGAAAATAATCTAAATTTTGTTTCATAGTGTTAACCCTTTCAAACAACTTGTACTAAGCAAAAATGTATTCTCTATATCGGCATTTGTAACGGAGCATAAAGCAAATTTAGTCATTTTTTTTTATTTTAATGAAGATATATTTTTCTTTAAAGTGTGAAAGTATTTCTAATAATTTTCTATTCAAATTCTAAGTGCATAACCATAATTAAAAAAACACAAAAGATCTTTCAATATTTATATTAGAATATTTAAGAAACTGTGCCTTCAAACGCAAAGAATATTTTGGAACGTCAGATTGAAAATTTCAAGCATTTTCAAAATTTAAGACACGTACTGATTCTCGTATAATTCGCTTTGTACATTTAGAGTTTTAAGAAAGTATCTTGAACAAAGACAAAACTATAGATATATAATTGAAAAATTAATAAATTAATAAACACCGGAAACATTGCAGTAAAACTTAATTAAACTAATGACAATGGTGTTAAATTGGAAAAAAAATTGATAAAAATTGAAAACATAATCATTCTTCTACAAGAATAGGAGGAAAATAATAATAACAACAGAATAAAGGGAGCATTATATGCTAGTATTCCTTTTATCTCCTTAATTTACCTCTCACTTAAAAAAAAACACAGAGCTTATAAGGCCATCAGTATACCAGAAATCTAATTTTCTTTTTCAAATCTGCTGCAACAGCAATTTTTTACTTATACTGATAACTTTCTTAAGATTATCATTCATTGGAAGATAAGTTTTAAAATAAATTTGAGGTTTCGAATGCTCTTGTGACATCTATTGTCTAAATTCCGATGTAGCAACACATCCTGTTCAAACAAGTTATTGTTATTTGTTCAAAAATCATTCAGAGATAAACCCAAAGTATTTTTGCCATGGTCAATAGATTTATAGCCATTTTAGTGTGTCATCTTCTAGGCACGTATTTTATATCAACATTATTGCACTATGTTTTATTTAACCACTTATTGTACATTCTTTCGCCCATTTTTGCATTTTTCCTTTGGATTTTTGTTGCTGCCTTTACTTTACAGTTCACTAAAATAAAATTTTTGGCTGAAGAAGTCAAGCCTGAAAATAAAGCTGTGCTTATAACAGGTAATTCTTTTTTTGTCTATATGTATTAAAATTTGAAAAATATGGGAAATTTAAGTTTTAAAACTAGCGTGTATATGTAAAGAGAGAGATATATCGGTAAAGAGTAAAATTCAGTTATTTCATAAAATATCTAGGTTTCCTTTGAAATTACAAACCAAGAAGGTTAAAGTATAGAAAAGGATAATAAGTTGTTGTTTTATAAATGACTGATGATAAATAAAGTCCATCGAAAAATATCTTTCAAATTTCTGATAGATTCATTGATAAAAAATAAAGAAAAAGAATATATATTATTATATAGTTAAACAGAAATAAAATTAACAGAAGACAGTAATAATTATATAAAATTTTTAAAACTTATATAGTGTAAATCAAAAGTCTTGCCTTGACTATAAATATTTATTGTGCTTAAATTATTATTATTAGACAAATGTTTTTTCGAATGTCTAAGTTGTATTCCAGTTTCCACCAAAAGTTCTGTAACATGACTTGCACTTTATAAGTTTGCGACCTAAACATTTTATGAAGAATTTCTGCAAAACCTGTTTGCGATATTTTAAGTTCACGTGAGTCTTCACAAGTTGATTTAGGATCTCATTTGAAACGATTGCCAAAAGTGTTAAACAGTTGCTTCATTCACACGAAACCTGCCACTTCCAAGAAGATTCTTAACACTGCCTATTTCTTTTAACATTTCATACCATTGTTTTATTGATTTTGAACCAAGAGATTTGCTTCAATAACAACGTCGAAATTTACGCTAAGCATTTATGGACGACTTAGTTTGGGGACATCAAAGCATACATTGGACTTTCTTTTGAATCGACGCCATTCCGGCAAAGAATTATGTCTTTCTTACAAATATTTCCCCGAGTCACTCTTGAAGAAACATTCGCACCATATACTGCATAAAAAACTATTAAAACGGACCTATTTAATTATACAAAAGTTAATAACATTAAGGTATCCGACTACCCTAAAATTGTGAATTTTGCGAAAAATTGACAATTTTTTTTATGATTTTATTTTATAGGCCATCTTATTAGCTTTTTAAAAATACCTGGCTAAACATTTTCCGTTCACTACAACAAAAACTACAAGTGTTTTAGTAAAAGCAGGTGCCATTACTTTAAGCAAGATGTCACACTTTAAAACGCGTTTTACTCGAAATGTGATTTTTTGAAAATAATCAAACGGGGCCAGTGATTGCTAAGAAAGTTTTGAAAAAAATTAACTGAGATTTTTTGTGTAAGTTCTGTATAATAGTAGAAGTGTTTTAACCTTCAGATTTATCAATCACTGTTTTATTACAAAATTTACAGTCCCTTATGTGAATATAATCACTGTTTTTTTAAGCATTTTCATATAATAACTGAGATAAAGTGCTCCAGTTTTTGTAAAAATTATAATATCTCTTATCCTGAAGGTCATTAAGACAATGAATACCATAGCAACACATCAGAATTAAAAAATTGAAAATTTGTTCATAAGCCTTTGGTACAGAATGGACCGCGTTTATGTTATTTTTTGTTAAGTTTTACCCATTTTTTCCCATTTTAGTAATAATTATTTCTTTTTCTCTTTTTAATTTTAGCATATTTTTCTTAAAATATACAAAAAAAAAAAAAAAAAACATTCACACATCTCCATTTTTTTATAAAAAAAAAAAGTTGTCCTGACCACAGTCGGATATCTTAAATGGTTATTTTGGAATGAATTTTTTTACAACCACAGAAATAATTTTGGTTCATCTTTTAACTCTGTAGAGTATTAGGCTACTTAATGTTACTAGCAAAAAAAAACAAAAACAAAAAAAATCTCAAACACATTTGTTGTTTTTAAAACTTTAACGATAAGCAATATTTATTCTATAAAATAGCTAGTTATAAATCGTTTCAATATATAATTCAATAATTATACAGAAAAACTTTACATGGCTTATTGTTCAGTAAATCATGTAATTACTAGTTATTTTGTGAAATAACGTATTTCACAATTTGACACACAGTAGTACACACACATTTTCCATGCATATAATTTAGTTTTATTAATGTGACATGGTACCCAAAAAATCATTCAAATATATATTTTTATTGGCTCATATGATACTGTGAATCATTAATAACGTGCCAGCAAATTTTCGAAGCTTTACCTGCATTTTTTTATTAAGTTATGGAACAATTTTTGATACTAAACAAAATTGCCCCACCCACTTTTCAGATAATCTGCTAGAAAAATGCTTGATAAAAAATCATTAATTATTTTTCTTCGATTTTGAAATATTTTACCTTTAAATAGTTATTTATTATAATAAAAGTTTTGAATTTGGAGGGTTCGTTTGATTTTGCTTTCATTCGTGTACAATATTTAACATACGAAGACTTTTAAAGTAATGGAAATAAAAAAAATAAAGGCTTTTGTACATGTTGTTCATTATTAAGTTGTAAAACTGAGCAAGGAATTGGCTCTGAGGGGTGTGTATTTATTTTTTATGATTATTAAGGTAAAGTTTTATGAAATATTGACCTTTCTTTTTTTCTTCTTCTATATATTCATTATACCAGTACACTGTTTAATTCTTCTACATTTTTGCAATTTCTTATGGTAACCAGATTTAAATAAGATAATTAAAATTTCATTTAAGTTTCAGACTATTCGATGAATATTATACCATGCTATTCATAGAATAAAGACTTCAAACTGATATTTCTCCATGTTGAAATTTTGATTGTATACTATTATTCAAAACACTAAAGCTTTTTTGACAATAAAAGTAGGGATGTGAATTTTTTAAAAAATTTTCTGAAATGTATGTTTTGTAAGACTGTGTATGGAAATAACTCTAAGATATGTAGTGATTTTCCTAAAAAATTTCAAAATCACACAAGCGTAATGCTTTTTCGAGAATTTTTGCGTGTTTCACAATGAAAAAATTAATATAAAACTAATGAGCAACAGCATAAAAACCCCGTTCACAATTTTACTAAGTATATTATAAGGCACTTCGGAAAAAAATTTGAAAAATAATATATATATTTAAAAAATGTTTGAAATAATTTCTAAAAATTTTAATTAAAGTTATATTTTGCAAAAAATTTGAAATTTTTTATGTGAAATTTTTTTTTGATAATGACCTTTTTTAAATACGATTAAGGTCAAAATTCAAAAATAAAAAAATTGTAAACATTGTACCCCATGCCGCCTTAACAGTAAATTTCACATTTACTTTTACGTTATTTTAATTCATATAAAGAATAAAATTCGACTTATACATAAGTAGCGCCATCTGTAGTCTGTAACAATAGAATAAGTCAAGAAACAAAAACTGTAAAACAAAATAGCAAAAATTAAAATTTAAAGTTGTCTAGCCTTGAGAGTGGAAAACTTTTAGAGATCTTTAATGGTTGCTATGAAAGAAAATCCTGATTAATGAGTGATTTCGGTTCTCTGGTACAGTTAATAAAATTTAACAACTGCTTAAGTGAAATGATAAGCCAATAAAGAATTTGTATATTTCCGATTATATTGCATTGTTGTTATTTTTTTACCTCGTAAAAATACATTTCCAAAAATAAATGTTAATTTTCTTGGAGGAAAAAAAAAAACTAGTATAAAGAATATGAATAAATACTTAAAAATAATCGTTTGGTAAATAAGACTACGTTACAAATGAAATATTGATGATTAATCTTTAAACTATTATTATGAAACCTGGATATCGTTTGTTCATTATTTAAAAAAATGGAATTCCATGAAACGCTATACTTGCCCGTTAGGCTCATTTCAAATTTCTTTAATCGTTATGAGTATTCATTCAGATACAGGTCTTAAATAGTAAAATATTACATAATTTATTTAAATTACGAACGAGAGAGTTCCTGTACAAATAGAGTTAATTTTCTTTCATAGTTTAATCTCTAAAACCAACATAGTTGATTTCCAAATCTAATCTGATTAAAATTTTTACAAGACGATTTTTAAACCGTTTAAAATTATTTGGCGCGTACTATCTAGTTAAATATTATCTTAATGGGATAAATTCTTGGCGATCACGTGATAAATATAATCACATGTTTTCCATTGAATTAAAAACTGACATTTATTTTGTACTTGGTGCTCTAACTTATAAAATTAAGATAAAATTACAAAATTGATAATTAGTTAAAGATGTGTTCAAGAGTTAAAATTCCTCAAAAGTATTTTCGAAAATAAATATAAAAAATAAAAACAATTCGTATATTATGCGTACAATTTTAAATTAGGTTGTTTTTTTTTACTAAGTGCATTACTATATATATATATATATTGCTTACAAATAATACTTTATGAAAAAATTTCTGTAAAAGCCAAAAGTTGGTTACAGTGTGATGCATGAACTGATTGGTTGGAAACACGCGATTTAATTTATCATCTGACTGTGACATCACATGAATTTAACAACCGATTGAATGGAAACTGGAAGCACATGGTTGCAGTTATCATGTGACTATGACGTCACATGAATTTATCCCATTAGTTTTACATCATGCGGAGGGAGATCACAATAGAATGCCGAACACAACAGAATTTTTACTTCGACACGTGTACCAACACTTTTTTTTTATTTAGTGCTGTGATATTCACTTAAAGCAATGCAACTGTTTATTTCTTTACAAAGCAGGTAAAATATTCTTTAAATTTAATTCTTTGTAAAATATTTTGTACATTTTTAAAATACTTTAACAAAATTAAGTGGTACTCTTTTGGAATTCCAGGATGTGATTCAGGATTTGGCCATTTTCTGGCTAAACGACTGGATTCCAAAGGCTTCCATGTCTTCGCAACGTGTTTTTTTCCTGATGGTGAAGGAGCTACGGAGCTCCAGAAAAGCTGTTCTCAGCGACTACGTGTGTTACATCTGGATGTAACGAAAGATGATTCCGTGAAAGAAGCAACTGAGTTTGTAAAACAGAACTTGGGAACATGTGGTAAGAAATCATGTTAGTGCATAAAACTAATTTTAGCTTCATAAGCTTTTTATAAAACATTTATGATTTAGTATGTCTAACAAAAAAGCAATTTTAACGAATTTTTGCAAATATTCAGTACATTGGGTATATATATTGATGGTTTATTTAGTCTTAAGTCGTATTATGCGAATAAAAAAAAATTCCAGAATAAATATTATATAGAATTTAATACTTCTGAATAAATATTCTGTATCTGATTACTCAAAATGAAAAAAAATACTCGTTTATTTTTTCTGGTTTAACAACAATTTAACAATTAATTTTTTTTCTATTTATTTTTTCCTGAGTATCTGAGAAATACGCAAAATCAGTTTTATGTAGGTTTTAAAATATAAAGAAATTTAGTAGAAAAATGTGTTTTCAGATATTTATAGTCTATGATAAAAGTAGTTAAATTCAGGAATTAGAGACACTTCGGAATGTCATGGATTTAAATACTTCAAGAATTAAGCAAAAATGAAGGCAGTTCTGTGTTTTAGCAGAAAACCGGTTTTATCAGAAGGAATAACTAATCTTATAATACACAGTAAAACATCGTTTATCCGAAGTTTTTTTATGGAGTGTCAAATATCCGGACCAGTTTTTTTTTATCAACTACATGTACTGTATATGAATAACAGTCCAATGCTCAACAGTTGTTTCGCGTGAGGCCAAAAGTGACGAGAATATCCAAGGGGAGGGATATTTAGGGAATTTCAGTTGTGTGATTTAGTAAACATTTGTGTGCGCGTAATATTAGGTCAGTTTGTTTCCAACTGAGGGGGTGTGTACGTGAAGGCGAGGACAACAACAACGAAAGTAGCATGGATCCATCAAATGCTGACGCGTTTTTTGCGTTAGAGATAGCTATGAAGTGGTACGAACAACAATCAGAGTGCAGTCCTACTCAACTACTGATTCTCAAGAGAATCAGAGACCTTGCAGCGAAAAAAACGAAGGTGTACAATCGTGCAGCCAAAATTAAGTGATTATTTTCCACAATAAAGGTAAAATTGCGACATTTTGCATCTATTTTGCTTTTTCTTCAAACACGTTTCCCGCATATGATGATTTTCAATATTCGTATAATGTTCGATTTCATATACTGCATGGATCACATTCGGTTTTCGGTTATCAGAACAATCGCGTATCCGAACGGTGTCCGGTCCCAATTGATTCGGATAAACGACGTTCAACTATACACGAAAAACGACACGCTATTTTTTTCTTCTCCTTGCAAATCATTACACTGATATTAATTTTCGAATTTAAATTCGAAATATTTTTTGACGGAATGGCTTATGCAGTACAAGCAGTTCCAGTATATATGGGTGGAGTTTCGGGATGCACAAATCCCTTCCATAACCCACAACATATTTTTAAATATAAATATTACATCTCGGTTAGTGCATGGCGCAGTTAAATCCTTTAATTCTCTGACCCCTCTGACTTATACAGAGCATATACCACTTATGGAAGCAATAATCGCTCAACTATTCCTTCTGATCAGCGATGGTATCAGGGTAAACGTCCCAGTGGTTCTTTGTCTTTTTGGTGTAGCAAACAAGAACAAATTTCTCGTACCCTTCCCGCAGTGGACACACTGAACATTGACCTACTCCAGGGGGGAGGGCAACCCGCGGCACGCATACCTCAGAGTGGCACAGCGGAGCTATAACAGTGGCACGCGAAGATTTATTGAAAAAATTTAAAAATTTGAAAAGATAATAATAAATAGCAAATTTTTTCTTATAATTTTATTAAAATGTTATTGTTTCATTAAAAAAAACCCTCAAAATTTATTTTAAATACGCTTAGTTGAATTGCAATAGAAAATTATGTTGAGAATATTCCTTCATTGTTGTGTGCACTGGCTTTCCAAAGGAAGTGCACTCGTGAGATTTTGGAATTTGAGGCAGCGTGTGTGTGTTTTTTTAAAATATCTGGAAGAAAACAATGAACTACCCTTGTGAGTGCTTGCTACTCATGAATGAAGATTGGCTATGAGATTGAGCTTTTCTAACTGATATAATGGGACATTTCGGTGGCGTAGCGCACACCCCCGCATTACACGGGGGGGGGGGACTCTAGGTGGCCAAAAGCTTGACTAACGCTAAGTACGTCTTTGGGCTTGAGTCCCAAATCCTGAGTTTGCAGGGGAAAGGAAGGAGGGGGGGGGGCTAATGTTCTGCGTTACGCCACTGGGACATTTAAATACTAGTTTAAAATTAAAATTATAAGGAAAAGATAGTATTTTTCCTACCCTAAATGGGGTCATATATCTTCTGAGAACAAACTTTTGCCTTTTGGGCCTAGATTTTGGAGAAAAAAAGATTAACATATTTTATACATTAGTGCTGGAACTATCTATCAAACTTGATAATGCTTCAAACTATGCTAGATTTAAAAACTTAATATCCATTTTGCAAGATTTGTTCAGGGCTAGGTTTGATAATTTTTCAAGATAAAAGAAAAAAAAAAATACTGATCTTTTCACAAATCCTTTTTTAGTCGCTGTGTGAGATATCTCTCGTTTCCCACCTGATATTCAAATTGAAATTATTTAAAAACCTGCAAAAAAGTTTTTTAATAATAAAACATAAGTGGGTACTTTGAGTCTTAATTATTAATTTGTTATTTTAAAATTTCCTTTACTCAGATTTGTATAAAATTTTAAAAACATTTTTACACCTTTTAAATTTTTGTTTTTTGGGAAAGTTGAAAGAGGCATGTATAATTCTTTTTTTTAAATCAGATAGTGCCACCCTTCCCAAAAAGATTGGCCACCCCTGAACTATTGTAGTAAAGACAAAATTTTCCCTACCTGTGCAAGGTCTCTCCAGAACATATTCTTGATTGCTTGGATCTCACATTACACAATGTATATGAACACCCCCACACACTGAGGGTTATTGACTTTCTGAGAGTGAACCATATCATGGACTTAATCTAGCTCAGCTAGACATGGCGTTAAGAAACAACAACACATTTCAGGGCTTTCACCTAGGTTTTTTACAAAAATGTAACCACACCCATAAATGTAGTCTGTGTAGGCCACCGCACAGATCAATTTATAATGAATTTCTATACATTAAGAATCACTGCATATTGATCATTAAGGGAGTTTCTTCTGTTTATCCTACTCTAAAGCTTTGAAAACTTTTAAAAAAACTATAATTTTGCTAATTTTTTGACGGCGTTTTAAGATTTTTCCTTAAAATACGATTTTGTAACAAAAAAAAATTAGTAATATTGGATCCGCAAACTAATGAACAAACAAAAAAATGGAAACTGAGTTGTACATATTAATGAAGTATACCTATGCATATAATTTTTGAATCAAAAATTACTGCAGTCTTAGAAATTTATTTTGTTTAAGAATAAATACTGTGCAAGAAAAAGTAAAAAAAAATAAATTAAAGAGCATTTGGATACAAATAAAATCAAATGATTTTCATAATTTCAATCTTGACTCTCATAAAATATGTATAATTTTGAAAAAATAGTGAATTTATTAATCAATTTATCTTTTATAATTGGTATAATCAACATTTGTATATGAATAAAAGTATAATTTTTAAATATAATAATTTCTGTATTTTTAGAGATGATTATTACAGCAAAATATTTTAATATATAATAGTATGATTATAGTTTCCCATTGTGAGAAGTTGTTTTTTTTCTTTGTGAGAGAATTTTTACATCATTCACACACGAAAAAGGTTTGAAATGATGTGGCATAAACTAACTGATTTAATTTATAAGAAACATTGAAATTTTTATTAAAAATTTTCCAGTGAAGTAATTTGCTTTATTTTTTTTCCCGGTATAGAATTCTGGGGCCTTGTTAACAACGCTGGAACGTTTAAAGGGCTTTCACTTGAACTCTCAGATATGGATGATATCAAGTACACTCTAGATGTCAACACATTAGGACCCATTCGAATGATCAAAGAATTTTTACCTTTGCTGAAGAAATCGAAAGGAAGAATTGTGAACATTACAAGTTTAGCTGGTAAATCATTTTTTGTCACGTTTAATAAACAAAAGAGTTAACGAGTATGGTTATAGTCAGTACAGGTTTATCCCTGGACGCTTGGGATAGGGGCCCGGAAGGCCTCAGATAAGCTGGATTTAACCGAATCCAAGAGCCCTTCCTTGGATCCGCCAATGCCAAGGGGGCCCATCTTCTGCACTCAAGGCCCGAAATGAGTTTAAATCGCACTGATTATAGATAATATAAACTTAAGGTTAGATATACGATATAAACTATGAAATTGTGAGGTACTACTGGTTTTTTATACAAAATTTTCTGCTTTTTTTTCACTAAAATGTTTATTTGGATTTAGAACTTGGGGAATTAGTAACAATAATAATAACGATAATATAAATTTAAACATTACGAAATAATAATCATAAAAATTTCAAAAATAAAATCTGGTACATGGCTTATTATATCAAATCAAACAGATTCAGAATATCATTCTGAGGAATCAAATTTCAGATGACTTCTGTCTGATCTCATAGCTCCGCCATTCTCCCTGACAGATAGCTGTACGAGCATAGTAGCGGCAGCGTTGTGCAGTGCCGGTTTATACACTGAGCGCTTGGGGCGGGCACCCAGGGGCTGGATAAGCTGGACTTAACCAGATTTTTTGGTTAAAAATTTCAATCTTCCAGTGCCAAGGGGGCCTGTAGATCTGCGCTTATAGTCAGAAATGAGTTTAATCGGAACTGGTGTAGTGGTTATGGTCACTAACTCGTGGCTGGCGTGTCATGAATTCGAACTCTGATGCAACTGAATATTTACTGTGTAGAGAGGGTAAGTTCCGTTAAATCTGTCGAGGCTCAAAGCCCTCCCGTTGACATGTGTGGTAGTTTAAAGAGAGTATACTAACTAAAAGGCCTCGTTCTCATCATTTGACCGAGGTTCAAAATTATGAGGTCCGTCATCGATGACCTTCATGTTTCTTTTAGTGTAGCGTTAATAAAACACTAAAGCCACACGAGCAAATTTTCAACCGATATAATGCTACTTATGCTCAACGGACGACATGTCCGTAAAACGCGATGGCATAGAAAAATCTTTACCTAACGTGCACTGAAAGCAGATTACGCGTTTGAGCACTATGTTTTCAATCACACTGCAACTGGAGACACCAATGAATCCTCAAGTCTGGGTTTCGACACTTCCGATTTTCCTTAATCCAACTATTTCACGCCCACATCATTGTTGCCACATTATATCTCTTGATATTTCTCGATTTAAAAATCCACCCTCACCAGGAGGCATATGGACTTCTGTTGTTGTTGTTTCTACTTATGCCACCTGATTGACAGTATATATATATGTGTGTGTGTAATTCATAAATATACACAAAATAGTTATAAACCTAAGATAACTAGTCAAGTCTATTGATGATATTATTAAGGTAATTTTAGAAAATCATATTTATAACCATAATATTAATTTACAAAAATTTAAAACTCTCTTAGATTTAGTCTTAAAGGAAAACTACATTAATTTTAATGGTTCTTTGTATAAACAAACTAAAGATTTGCCTCAAGGGGCTAGGAATAGCTTGGCTAATTTATATACGTATATATATATATATACATATATATATATATGTAATGACTTCTTCTAATTCTCCTTAACTGTACCCCGTCAAATTATTTTCTAGTTCTTTCGCCTCTGACTGTTATAATCTTAATCTAATTGTACGACCGCGTAATCTTAATCTTAATCTAATTGCTCCCGCTCATTTGCAGCCAATCACGACTCCTGTTATAAAAGAGTCCTACGACCTTCACCGCCACTATAAAAGCTCTGAACACATACACGTTTACGCGCGCTTTTTCGCTTCGCTTTTTGTCATCATGTAGTCTGCCGCATCTAGTGTTTGTGTATTGTGTGTGTCTTTTTGTGATTACGTACATCTATGTGTCGTCCTTGTCTTACTTATATGTGTTCAAGAATAAACAAGTTTCTTCAATCACCTTACTGCCTTATCAATCTCATATAAAGAATCCATTCCAACAACATCGTCATATTACAAAGAAATCATGTCAACGGCCATCGTATAAAGAATTCCACTCAACGGCCCCGTCTATTACATATATATATATATATGTGTATATAACATCACCTACAAAGAAGTATTTCACTCTATTATTTGTTTCATTCTGGTTATAATAATTTGGAAATTGGTTGTTGTTGTTGCTAATGCCACCTTTCTGACGGCGTTAGATTGAAGCCCACCATTTTGCTGATGCTGTAGAAATCTTGTTGTTGTTACTTAACCTGATCGACAGTGACATCAGATCAAGGCCCACGAAATTCATCGTGGCAAAGGATTACATGTACGCCTGTCGTTAGCCGTAGCTTTGAGCACCATACAGATGACAGTACGATTTGGCTTGGCTCCATCCCAATTTAGAAGGAGAATATCCTGGGGGTGGTCAGAAGTCTTCCACCTCTCTTCCCCTTCCACCAACATTACGAGACGAATTGCGGTTTGATGGCTATTTAGAGTACCCTCATGCCGCAAAGAGGCACTACACGTTTCAAACATCCATGCCTTCGGCGGGTTTCGAACCCAGGCCCTATGGCACAGCAGCCAGCGTCCTAAACAACTATATCGGATGGGAGGGATATGGACTTCTAAAACAGCCGGACCTCTATAGAGTGAAATCACTAAATCTTGAAAGAAGTTCGTTATATAGAAGTCCACCTTTCAATTTTCTTTATAAACCACATAAAACAAAATTTTAAATTATTAAACACGATATAGTAAAAAAATTATTATCCACACCTTTTTGCAGCTTAATATATATGTGGGATTTGAAGAAGGAAAGGAAGTATCACTCTTTTTCTTCTTTCCCGCCGGCCGAAATGATTGACACTCAAACTTTTCTTTTTATTCAAGGATTATTTATTTTTTTCATATCCGTTCGAAGCGCCTGTAGTGCGAGCCGCTGATTGGCTGTCTTTTTTTTATATGCAATTGCATGATTTCGAAATGAAATAGTTTAGTCAGTCTGTGTTCTGGCTCACGGCATGTAGCCGACGGCTGTGTTGTTTAGCTCTTTAAATGAATGTAAATTGTCCCCTAGATGTTAAAACCAAATAAAATGTTTTTGTTAAACATTTTTGAGAAGTTATTTCTCATGAACTCTCACAGATTGGGGGTTCGGCCGGGATTGAATTTTAGGGAAATCCCCGCAGATTAGTTTGTCGGCTCTGATATGCTGCGTGAGAAAAAAACAGCCAACTGTCTCTCGGCTTTTAGGAAGCCGTTACGATTTTGTTCCGGGCTCCAGTTTTGCGGATTCCAGTATTGTTCCGGGCTCCAGTTTTGCGGATTCCAGTATTGTTCCGGGCTCCAGTTTTGCGGATTCCAGTTGTGTTCCGGGCTCCAGTGTTGCGGATTCCAGTTTCGTTCGGGTTCCAGTGTTCCGGATTCCAGTTTCGTTTCGGGCTTCATTCTCGCTCCGGCCCTGCAGTTTCCTCGTCTGGTTTTTTGTCCGGCACCGTTTCGCTTTTGTGTGTGTTCATCTATAGTCCTGCCTAGTGGACTCAAAAAGTTCAGTGATCTTGCTGTATTGCGTCAGTGACAGTCTCGTGTTTCGTCAGTGACAATCTCGTGTTTCGTTTTCACCAGTGTCCGGTGTATATTTCAAGAGTGGACTACCTGAAGAGTCAAGATAAGTACTGTTTTGATTTTCACCAAATTTTGATTTATGGTGCTATGCTTTTTTAGTTGTGAAAAGTGAATAATTTCAAATCGTTAACTTGATCAGTATTGTTGTTTCGATTATTGATATTTTTATTTGATCAATTTTAGAATAGATTTGGTAATAGTATTGATGTTTTTGAAAGTATTACATTACAGTGTTATATATTTTGTGATAATATGATATAATTCTTTTCATGCAAGTTTCGGTTGAATTTGATCAATTTTAGTATAGATTTAGTAATTTTATTGATATTTTTGGTTTTTTTTTAAAGTATTACAGTACTGTGTAATGTTTTGTGCTAATAGGATTTAATTCCTTTTCAAGTGAGTTCAGTTATTCTTAATCATTGTGTGTGTTAAGAAATGCTTAGAATGCTAATTTCAGGTTATTTGATAACAGAAAAAAGTACATTTTCTTTCTTTTAAAAAACGAAAGTAGATTTTATTTCTTTTGAAAACGAAAGTAGATTTTCTTTTTTTAAAACCGAAACTAGGTCCACAGTTGTGATTTAAAAAAGTGTTTATGAATAAATTATGATTTATCTTGTCAAATAAGAATGAAAAATCTTTATAGTAAGTGTTAGCTGTTGGTATAGTACCAGAGTTGAGTAAATCTTGTGATCCACACTGTTTGATAGTGCAGTACTAGGTAAGCATTGTGACTATTGTGTTGGTACTACATTGCACGTGCATATTGTTGAAAAGTGAACATAATCATATTACGTATAACATATTTGTGATTAATATCTCTTTAACGAGGTATGAGCCATATAAATTCTAATTGTGTTTGAAAGGATAAAATTCACTGACTTGTGCATGAAGTCATTGCCTAACGCGCAGTCTAAATTTAACCTTGTTTTTTTTTAAATCTTAAAAGTTGTTAGGGTGTAATTAAAAAGATTATAAACACCAGTGGTGTGCATAACAGTGCATAGTTCTTGTTTGTTATGGTAGATATTATTTTTCAATATAAAGGTAGTGTCTTTGAATGTTAGTATTGGATTTCTTTTTGTTTTTTTCCAATTATAAAAGTCAGTATTGATAATTTTTAGAAGCTAATTATTACTAGTGCCTCATTAAGTACCGAACTCTTTCGTAATGGCATTTTTAGCGAAAGGTAAAAAGGCGGATCTGGTGAACGTCTGTGAAGAACTCGGTGAAAATGTTCCACCGAACAGCAGAGTTCCCGACATTAAGCACATAATTCTTGAAAGTAAGAATTTTAACGAAGAGGCAGTCCGAATTATGTTGGATAGAATAATCGGAGAAAGACTTGAAGAAGCAGAAGCTGAGCGTCAGCAACTTGAACATGAAGCTGAGCGGCAACGACTTGAACGTGAAGCTGAGCAGCAACGACTTGAACGTGAAGCTGAACAGCAACGACTGAGCAGCAACGACTTGAACGTGAAGCTGAGCAGCGACGACTTGAACGTGAAGCTGAGGCTGAGCAGCGGCAAATTGAATTACAACGTTTAGAGATCCGACGTTTAGAATTGCAGGCAGCCCCAGCAGCCACGACGCCCCCTGGAAGAACTGAGGAGGTTCATCATAAGATCCCTTTGGCACAAATCACGCCTAAGTTTGATGAGAAGAAAGATGAGATGAGTCTTTTTCTCGTCAACTTTGAGAGGCGAGCTGAGATGGCCAGAGTACCAAGAGAAGAATGGGTAGTTTACCTACTCCATGTGATGCCTCCGGAGATCTCTAACATGTTGGCGAGGGAGACAGCTGAAAACGCGAATAACTACGACTATGTTAAGGAGCTGGTTTTGAAAAAGTACAAGTTGTCTGCAGAAAAACTTAAAACTCTATTTTACAGACATCAAAAGGACCCTGAAAAGACTTGGCGTAGTTTCGCCCACGAATTAAGTTGCTACTTTAGGGAATGGATTTCTACTCTAGAGATAACCACTTTTGAAGGCTTAGTAAACCTACTTATTGCTGAGCGAATAAAGGCAAAAGCTCCTGAGGATATTAAAGATCATTTTTTTGGAGAGTGGCTCGAATTGAAACAGCCTGAAGAACTCGCCAATAAATTCGACGAATTTGAAAGCTTAAAAGATAGCTTAAGAAATAACCACCACGGTAGGAAACAGAATGAGAGTCGTCCCAGTCATAACGACAAATCAAGGTTCCAAGATAATCGCAGAAAACTTAGCGACAACCATGCAAGGTTTAGAGACAACCGTGGAAAATATAATGACAACCATGGTAGATCTACAGAGAATCACACGAGATTCTACGATAAACGTCAAACAAAGACTGAACCGGGAGGCAGAGGTTCCATGCCAGCCCAAAGCAAGACTTCTGGACAGAAGAATTTTCGTTGCTATGAGTGCGATTCTCCTGACCACCTAAGAAATGCATGTCCCGAATTAAGAAGAAGTCAAGGGAATGAGATCAACACGCACTCTGACACGCATCCTGTTCACATCGTCAATGAAGTACCAGAAGAAGCAATAGAATATCCAGATGTAGATTTGCAGAAGTTTACAAGACAGGTCAAGATAGGAGACTTTGTCGTCACAGCCTTATTGGATACAGGCAGTGTACGCAACCTCATACGTTTTGACGTCTACAAGAGGATGAATCCAAAAACTAAACTTTGGAGAGAATCAACGGTCCTGACCGGACTTGGTCAGGGACAAGTTAAAACACTTGGATCCTTCAGACATGTTGCGGAGATAGACGGACACGTTTGCCGTCTAGACTTTCAAGTTGTCCCCAGCGCAGCTCTTAAGTTTGAGGCAATCATTGGGTCAGCATTCCTCGCCCATGCTCCCTGTCCTTTTCATGAAGAAAAGGTGAAACCAGAATCTCCAGATTGGATTTTCAACATTTCGAAGAAAGAAGAGCAAGACGAGTTAGACCTGCGACACATTCAGAATGCTGAAATTGCCTGTCGCGTTGAAGACATGGTGTCTTCGTATCAACCAAAGAAGACGGAATCTACGGATGTATCAATGAAGATCATCCTTGAAGACGAAATACCAGTTTATCAAAGAGCTAGAAGACTCTCGTTTCCAGAACGACAAGAGGTCAATAAACAAATCGACGAATGGATCAGAGATGGAATCATTCGCCCTAGTTCGTCGGATTATGCTAGTCCGATAGTTTTAGTAAAGAAGAAAGACCACTCAACAAGACTCTGTGTGGACTATCGACAGTTGAACCGGAAGCTGGTAAAGGATAGATTTCCACTTCCTTTAATCGAGGATGTACTAGATAGACTTCAAGAGGCTCGAGTATTCACAACCCTTGATCTGAAGAATGGCTTTTTCCACGTAAATGTTGACGAAGACAGCAAAAAATATACATCTTTCATTGTACCTGATGGGCAGTACGAATTTAATAAAGTCCCGTTTGGCCTAAGTACAAGCCCAGGAGTTTTCCAGAGATATGTAAATAGCATTTATAGACAACTAATAAGTGAAGGTACAGTAATAACTTATATGGATGACCTAATAATACCTTCTTTGGATGAAGCAGACGGTCTTAGAAAGCTAAAGAAAGTATTTGATTTGGCAGTGAAATATGGACTTGAATTCAAGTTTAAAAAGTGTCAGTTCCTGAAAAAAGAAGTTGAGTTTCTTGGGTACGTTGTGAAGGAAGGAACCATACGACCTTCAGATTCGAAGACTCAAGCAGTTAAGAATTACCCTACTCCTAAGACAGTTAAACAAGTACAAAGTTTTTTGGGTTTAACTAGTTACTTCCGGAAATTCATCCCAGGATATGCCGGTATCGCCAAACCATTGAGTGATCTACTTAGAAAAGATCATCCGTTTACGTTTGAAGCCGTACAGAAAGAAGCTTTTGAGAGACTTAAAGAGACGCTGTCTGAAAGCCCTGTCCTAAGGATATTCAGGCAAGGTACAAGAACTGAGTTGCACACTGATGCGAGTAAATACGGCTACGGTGCCGTACTACTTCAAGAAGCTGATGACGGAATGTTGCATCCTGTCTATTATATGTCCCGAAAGACTAGCCCAGCCGAAGAAAAATACAGTAGTTATGAGCTGGAGGTCTTAGCCATTGTGCAAGCCCTCAAGAAGTTTAGGGTCTACCTATTCGGCAATAAGTTCAAGATTGTGACAGACTGCTCCGCTTTTCAGATGACGATGAGCAAAAAAGACCTGGTTACACGTATCGCAAGATGGGCCTTCCTCTTAGAGGAATTCGAATACGAAATAGAACATAGAGCAGGACAAAAGATGCGACATGTTGATGCATTGAGCAGGTATCCTATAATGATAATTACCGATACTATCACAGCAAAATTAAGGATATCCCAAGAAAAGGACGACTACATCACCACTCTTAAGTCCTTATTGAACGAGGGCCAAGATCAAGAGTACTTCATGAAGAATAAGATCCTGTATAAGTACGAAAATGGCCGAGAATTAGTCGTAGTACCAGAAGGAATGCAGACAGAGCTGATCAAGATGGCTCACGAGAAAGGACATTTTGCAGTCGCCAAAACAACAGATATTGTGAAGCAAGAGTTTTACATTCCGAAATTGCAGTCTAAAGTGGAAAACACAATAGCGCATTGTATACCATGCATCCTTGCAAACAAGAAAACCGGCAAGAAAGAGGGGATGTTGCATCCAATTCCCAAAGAAGATACCCCTCTCCACACCTACCATGTAGACTTCATAGGACCAATGCTCTCGACAAACAAGAATTATCAGCATATTCTGACTGTCGTAGATGCGTTTTCGAAATTCGTGTGGCTCTATCCTACGAAGTCCGTATCGGCTGAAGACGCGTTGGAGAAACTTAGACTCCAACAGAAAACATTTGGAAACCCAGTCCGGATAATCACCGACAGAGGAGCAGCGTTCACATCGAACAGCTTCAAAGAGTACTGTGAAAAAGAAAATATCCTGCATCTGCAAATTGCAACAGGAGTACCACGTGGGAATGGTCAAGTCGAACGAGTTCATAGAACCCTAATTCCAGCACTGACCAAGCTTACCCTTGAAGACCCCACGAAGTGGTTCAAGCACGTGCCAGAAGCACAAAGAATTTTGAATGACACCATCTGTCGTAGCACTAAGTTTACACCATTCGAACTTCTGACAGGTGTAAAGATGAGAAGCAGCGAAGACATCTCCATAAGAGAAATCCTTATCGAAGAGATGTTCAAAGAATTCAACGATCAAAGAAACAAGCTTAGATCAGAAGCTGTTAAAAACATTCTCAAAATCCAAGATGAAAATAGGAAGCAGCACAACAAGAAGTGTAAGGAAGCTACCGAATACAAGATCGGTGACATCGTGGCCATCCAACGAACTCAGTTTGAAACTGGTCTAAAGCTTAGACCCAAATTTTTCGGACCATATGAAGTGACTCAGGTCAACGGCAAAGGAAGATACGAGGTATCCAAGATAGGGAATCATGCAGGCCCAAACCAAACGACAACAGCTGTCGACCTAATGAAACCTTTTGGATAGGCATTTTTTTTTTGTTCCCTTAGTAATTTTCCTTTGGCATTTTTCTACGTGTGTTATTTTTATGGCTCATACTTCCACATACTTCTACTGTGCATTTATTTTTAAGTGTTTAATTTGTGAACTTTTTTTTTATAATTTGAAGTGTTTATCATTTGTGATTTATTGTATTTCTTTTCAAATTGCTTCATAGTGTATTTTTATGTCAGTGTTATTTTTGAATGTAATTTGATTGTAAGCATTACAGGATGCTTCCGTTCTAAATTGTTTTTATACTCGCGTTCGCTGAGGACAGCGACATGTCAGGACGGCCGAGTTGTGGGATTTGAAGAGGGAAAGGAAGTATCACTCTTTTTCTTCTTTCCCGCCGGCCGAAATGATTCACACTCAAGCTTTTCTTTTTATTCAAGGATTATTTATTTTTTCATATCCGTTCGAAGCGCCTGTAGTGCGAGCCGCTGATTGGCTGTCTTTTTTTTTTATTATGCAATTGTATGATTTCGAAATGAAATAGTTTAGTCAGTCTGTGTTCTGGCTCACGGCATGTAGCCGACGGCTGTGTTGTTTAGCTCTTTAAATGAATGCAAATTGTCCCCTAGATGTTAAAACCGAATAAAATGTTTTTGTTAAACATTTTGAGAAGTTATTTCTCATGAACTCTCACATTTATGAAACAAATGCAGTATATAAAAAAATGGTTTATTACTGGACAAAAAAATAGCAAATTCTTATTAATATATCTATACAATAAAAAAGACAATCACATTATATCATTACTTTCACCGTCATTTTCCACATTGCCCATGAAATATGGTGTATGGATGCAAAACCTCTGTTTCTAAATAGGTAAGGTAAATTTCTCAAGGTCTATTCCTTATAACTAATAACAAAAATAATATCGCAAAGATGAATAATTTATTATTAAGAATTATTTATACGTGTTAAAACATATTACTTTGGTATACACTTTTGCTTGTATAGATAGCAAACATTAATATCCCTGATCCAATATATTTATTAATATTAGTGAGTGAATATTAACGTCCCACTGTTCAGCTACACGAGGGCTTTTGGGGACGGTCCGCGTAATTTTGAACCATGGTCAAGTGACGCGGACGACGCCTGAGCTGGCACCCCTCTCTCCTAACTAACTCACCACACCAACGGGAGGACGTTTGAGCTCTTGACAGATTTTACGCGCATCGTTTCCCTACACAGCGGGTCTTCAGTGGTACTAGGATCGAACTCATGACATGCTAGCCACGATCCGATGCCTTGACCACTTGGCTAACGCGGCCACTATTTAATATTAGACACTTACCTGCAATAGAAGTGTACAGGTATTTTCTAAATTCGTTTGTTCCAAAAGTATGAATCAATTTTCTTTACCAAAAATTTTATTAATAAAGTATGATATAAAGGCACCGTCATCCATTTTATTAGACTGCATCAGATGAATAATATACGAAACATGTAAATCTTATTCTTCATAAAATAAAATATACTCTGTTTTTTTGGAAAAAGCTCTATTATAAAAACTACGGATGAAAAAAAAAACTCTTCACATATGAGCATTTGAAAATATAATATATGGAACTCTTTATGTGCTATTCATCCATAACTAGCAAATTTGTTTCTCTTGTGTAATTTTATTATAATAAATCGCAACTATGCAACAATACTCAATTATCTCTAAAAAGATTTTTTTGTACTTTCTCTAAAACATACAGCTTATTTCTTTTGAAATTATGAATAATTTTCTACCATCTGTCTTAAATTTTTCTTTTGATATATTCGGAAATATACCTGTTTTTAGAAACTTATCTAAAAAAGAAAGAAAGAAAAACTCATTAAAAACAAAAATATTAACAGCGAAGGTATGTGTGAGCTATTTTCATGAAAAATTTTATATCATTGTATATGTTTGAATTCCCCCCCCCCCCTGTGTCTGTACTTTATAATTTTTAGCATTTTTGATAGTTATTCCTTCGAGCAAAATAGTTATGTCTTTTCAGAACTTCGAAATAGTATTGTGCATATCTCATTACTAGGTACCATTTGAAATATTTAGTAGTTCCATTTTTCGAATAATTTAATACTTGCTAGTGTTTCAAATCTCGAACATTAACAATACGTTAAATAACTAATTGTATTTTTATAAAAAAGTTTTCCGTGCAATTATAAGTAAAAAAATATAGTGATATATTTTCAAATAAATTTACTCAACATTTATCACTAGTAAAAATGTTTTCATTGCACTTAAGATTGTTAATAATGTTACACATTAATTTTATAGCAAAGATTCAAGCACATTTTTTTTTTCGTTATTCAATTTTATGCGAACGCGAGGAAAATATGAAGAAATACTTTTCAAATTATACTATGTAGATTTTATACATAACTTTTTTGATTGAATTCCTTTGCATTTCTTTGTAATTGCAAGCTTATTTCGAATAATATTTGATTCAAATTATTTTATGATGGATCTGATTTTAAATGTGATATCAATATATTTAAAATATTTATAATGTGTAAGAAATTTTTTATCTTCAATCATTTTGGTGAATAATTAAATGATGAAGCAAATACTGATGTCTTCAGTACAAATATAAATCTGTGTTTAACAACTAACACATATAGAATGACAGAAGTGTTTATGGAAGGTTTCGCGGCACAGTCTTTCAAGATCGCCTTGATTCTACGCTCAAGCTTTTACACAACATTCTTCTCATTGTGTCAAACTTACAAAACTGCTTTTTCTAAAACCTTTACATGAAGACCACTCCCTCGAAACATCTGGAACCGTACGTATCCCAAAATCAGGGATTGGCAGCAAATAATTCATTGCTGAAAGATAACCAAATAACTGAACTGCTTCCACAACTGTATCTTGAAAGTTCAACCTACTTTTATGAATTTGGCGATTTATTTTTGAGTTTGACGAGTAAAAATATTAAACCATCATATCTCATTTGGAATAATCCAATTATTATTAATCGTACATTACTGCAATGAAAATAACATCAATTAACTAAACATATATACGTAAAAATAAATATATTTTAATCCTCGAAACGATTTGTTAATGTTTTTATTTTGCGTTTTAATTGCCTCAAGCTTTTTCTTTTCTTCCCGAAATTTATTAAGGTTATATGGTACCCTAAAAATCATTAAACTGTCGAAAATTTTTTTATTGGCTTATTTGATACCCCGAATCTTTATAAATATGCCTGCAAAATTTCAAAGCTTTACCTGCATTTTTCATAAAGTAATGGAGCAATGTTTGATGCTAAACAGCAACTACCACGCCTACATTTCAGATTATCTGCTAGAAAAGAGCCTGATAAAAAATTAATTAATTATTTTTCTAATGTGCATCAATGAGATTGACATTATACAAGCAGTAATAAATCATTTTAAGAAAGAATTGTGCAATTCATGCAAAAATTCTAGTTTGTGAATTATTCACTGGGAAGATCAAATGGATTGGGTCAAGATTTAAAAGATGTGCGTGCTTTGTATGATATTATTATGAATAAAATTAAAACTTCAAAACGGATCCTCCCAAAGCACAAATGCTAAATCTCATTTTGATAACTCAGGTAAATAAAAATCTAATTCACAAGAATAGAAAAACTCCCCCATTTTTATATATTTGTTTTTGGTGATATATATATATATATATATATATCCCCTGTGTGCGAGATTCAACACTTTTATTATTAAAATATTTTAAGATATTTATTTAAACAAATGCACATATACAGTTCTTAGATTTTGATGTATTTACCTATAAATTGTTATTTGATTTTGCTTTTATTCGTGTACAATATTTAACATGCAAGGCTTTTAAAATCATGGAAATAAAAAATGTACATGTTGTGCATTAGCTCTGAGCGTGGAATTAGCTCTGAAGTGTGTGTATTTATTTATTTTTTATAATTATTAAGATAAAGTTTTATGAAATATTGATCTTTCATTCGTTTTTTTCTATATTTATTATGGCAGTATACTGTTTAATTGTTCTACATTTGTGCAATTTTTTATGGTAAGTAGTTTTAAATAAGCTAATTAACATTTCATAAAAGTTTCGGACTATTCGATGAATATTATATCATGCTATTCATGGAATGAAAACTTCAAACTCATATTTCTCCATGTTGAATTTTTGTACATATTCTGTCATTCAAAACCCTAAGGCCTTTTTGGTTTGAAATTTTTTATACATGTTCTGAAATGTATGTTTTGTAAAACTGTGCATAGGATTAGCTCTAACATGTGTGTTTAGTACTTTTTCTAAAAAATTTCAAAATCAAAATTAATGTTTTTTTTGGGGAATTTTTAGAAGTTTAACTATAAAAAAATTAATAAAAAATTAAAGAGCAGCAGCAGAAAAAAAAACCCATGCACAGTTTTATGTAGTATATTATAAAACACTTGGAAAAAAATTTTTGAAAATATTTTAAAAAAGCCTTAGAGATTTAAAAATGCTTAAAAAAGGTAAAAAAATTTAAATTTTACAAACATTTTGCAATGGAATTATTATTAAATAGTAACCTTTATAAAATGCAATTAAAACCAAATATTAAAAGTAAGAAAAAATTGTGAAGATGGTACCATATCGCCTTAAGAGCGTATGTAAGTTAACAATATTTAAAATTGAAGGATTAGATCTTGAAGCAACACAGGTTCCTAATTTCATGGTATTCAATGGTTATTTTATGCGTTGTTTTTTACATAATTGAGCATATTTAATAAATATCTTTTTATTTTATTGTTAATTGAAGAATTTAATTTAATGATTAGGAAGCCAAAAATACCGAGAAACTTCGGATATTTATCGAAAAAATTCTAACAAATAATTAATTTTATTGTTGCAATGAACATAAAATCATTTCGCTAAAACAATGTTTTTCCCCCCTTCTTTTTAAACCTAGAAACGATTAATAAAGGTCTATATTTTGTTTTTATAAATGTTAAGCTTATGGTACATAGTGATCTCAGTAAGGAAGTTTTTAATTTGTTTTTTTAGCCCAAATCTTATCAGGTATATGCTGACAATGTTTTAAATTGATCGATTGGGTCATGGAGCAACACAGGTTTCTAATTTTACTAATTTCATAGTATTCAATTGTTATTTTATGCATTTTTTATACTAAGCAAATTTTTTAAACATTTCTTTATTTTACTGCTGATCAATAAACTGAATCCAATAGTTAGATATTTAAAAAAAAACCCGAAATTTCGGAGATATTTATCGGAAACATTTTAATAAATAAGGTGTTGTTTGAATTCTTTTTTATAATCATCAGACAAATCTTTGAAAAACATGCCCAGCGTTTCCAAAATTTTTATTAAATCCCGTCAAAATTTATTAAAAAATGTACAACTCTTTCAAATATGAGATTGTTGTGATCGTTCCTGAGTTTCTCTCAATTTACTATCAAGCAAATTTTGTCTTGTTACACACATCCGACCCTGTTTTGTATTTCGTTTTACATGTTTCATTACTGAAATTAATAAATGCATTTCTTTCATTCATCTCACAATAATTGAAATATATCATTAGAATACTAAAGTATATTATTATTGCAAATCTTTTATTTTGCAGCAATATCTTCTTACATTTCAAATAAAACCCTCCCCCAAGATTAATAGTTCTACGGAATTTCACCATTTTACTAAAATAAAATATTAGTATAATAATATAAATTTATTTTAATACATTTTTTAAAAAAATCAGAACGATGTGATTGTCAAAAAGATCACCAAAGAAAAATAGAAGTCTTTATGCAAGTTTTGAATAAGTAATAGTAGCAATTGAGACAGAGACATTAACAAACTTTTTTACGATGTCCAATAAAAAACTATCTTTCTATTTTAATGCGACTGATTTAATCTATCGATGTAAGATCGCTATTTGTTATGTGAAGGCTCAATTCATCAATTAGCTGCAGGTTTTATATATTTCTGAAAGTCTTCAAAAGTTAGTACATCTGGAAAAAATTTTAAATAGTAATACAAAAGTATAAATCGCGAAAATATTGAAGTATTAATAATATTTAAAAAAAAATTAATATTTGTTAAGCTGAGTATCAAGCATTATAAAAATAACTAGGAAAACCAAGAACTAAGTTATATTTTTATCTGAAAACCCTCTTAGGATTCTAGTATAACTTATGTGGTTGAAGGAAACGATTTTGATGAACTTAGCTACAACAGAATCATTTATTATGGAAAGTAGCAAAGAAATAATTGACATACATAATATTTCTAGGATTTCAAAACTGAATGAATACTTTATACCTTTTTTAAAAAAAGAAATACAGTTTCCTAATTTTCTTTACAAAACATGTACTGTTAAACGTTTTTTTTCTTATATGTATTTATGTTGCATGTAAATGTTAAACTTTTAATATAAATAACTATGCAGCTAATGATTGTTTACTTATGGAACTTGTAAAAATTATGAAAAATCAACTATACAAGGTTTTTCGATTTAAGAAAAATTTATTACTTGTACCGCTTTGACATAAGATGGAATGCACCACTCTTTAAGCTACTTTACTGCACAAACCATTGTATTTTTCAAATGGTTTTGGATTATACCTACTGTATTAAAAAGTGTTGTGTATCTAATATTGTTGACAGTCTTAAAAAAAGTAGACAATTGATTCTTTTAAAACTAAATAAAATATTAACTTGTATTGCATTTCCCATTATATAAATATTACTTACTATATATAATTAATTACATTACACAATCTTTAATGCTTTAGAAAGTCTTTCACAACTGCGATGCAATTATAATGTATATGTCACCACAGCTGAAAATCCCATCTAGAACTTTTTAAGATCAAAAAGTCATTCGAGACTTTCAGAGATGTAAGAATATTTACTTCATTCATCTGGTTGATACACAGAACACATATAAAGCAACCTGAAAAACTAACTATTTAAAGTATTTATAAAACAAATAGTATATCAAAAACTGGTCCATTACTGGACAAAAAAATAAATAAATCCTTATTAGTATATCTATACCATAAAAAAGACAATCACATTATATCATTACTTTCACTACCACTTTCCTCATCACCCATGAAATGTAACATATGGATGAAATACCTGTTTCTATATAGGCAAGGCAGATTTTCAAGGTCTATTCCTGTATAACAAACAGCACAAATATTATCAAAATGATGAATAATTTATTATTAAGAATTATTTACACATAAGTTAAAACATATTACTTACTTTAGTATATAGTTTTGCTTGTATTGATAGCAAGCATTAACATCACCTGATTCTATATATTTTATATTAAACACTTACCTGCAAAAAGTATACATGTATTTTCTAAATTCGTATGTTCCAAAAGTATAAATCAATTTTTTTGCCTAAAATTTTATTAAGAATGAATGATATAAAAAATTACCATACTCCCATCACTTTCCAAAATTTGTGTGGTAACATTCAACTGCAATGGAATCTCTATCCTGCATGATTTTTAAATTATATGCTTCTAATATACTGTCATAAAGCCATTTGTGACAAAAATTTGGTCATTTTTGATAATTACTTACCTCCTCATCTGATATAAAAAATATACAACAACTTTACCCCCATAAAAAACATAGCTAAATGTCTTGGAAAAACATAAAACAACTCCACTACAAGCATATATCAGGTGTTAAGATACAGTTAAGTTTTTTTTGCAAATAGTTTTTGAATTGAGTAATGCTGACTTGCCTGAGCTTGAATGTTTTCTTTCTTGACAACTAAAAAAAAGAACATTCCAGAGTTTTCCTTTTTATTTTTATATCCCCAATAGTTGGATTAAATATTTACTGCTAGTTTAAATGCTGATTGGGAGGTAAGGTACATGAGGATCAGGTAAATAATTCTTTAGTAATTACTTTTTACCTTTCTTTTACTGAATTGCATGTTGAGACAATTGTTCCTGAACTATTTACCTTGCAATAAACAATTTAATACTACAAGTAGAAGTTCAGTCTCCTGGTTTTTCTTATGTCATTACATATTTCTTTGGCGGAAGAACCCCACACCACACTTTCTATCTGAGATATGGAAAGAAGTATATTCAACATTTTCAACAACATGGAATCTCTCAAACAATTTAAGAATGAACTTAATATGTTTACATGGTGCATGATTATCTGAGCATTCACATGTATACCAAGCCGAACATAGATAATTTTACACACCTGTAATGGCATTGATCACACACCACATAACCTCTTCTGAAATGCTACCATAATCTTTTTAACAACATAAAATACATCTCCATTAGTCTGCGATTTTACAAAACCAAGAATTTGTTGCCTGGTCATAAATATCTGTCAGGATCTTCAATTTCATTTTGAAATGGAAATAGGTTGTGAGGATATAAACTGGGGAGAGTACCATTTAAAATTCTATAATGTGCTAAATATGTTCATGCTGTATTTTCAACAAAACTATCTGCTTGACAGTTAAATTTTCATTTTAAAAATAATTGGACATTCATGTATTGTGAATAGATTAACAAATATATATTTTTATCAGTATTGGCAATGCAGAAGTAATTGATGATGTGATTAATACTATTAGTAGGCTGAATTACAATAAATATCATCAAAATATTTATTGAAAGCAGGCTTTTTTATCAGTCGATGCAATTTTAAAATTTTCCATTATTTGTTTACATCTGATTGAACTTATTCCTTCCAAATGAAGCTACTAGAGAAATTTCCCTTCGCATTTCAAAATTGGTAAACAAGATCATTTAATCATTTCTTCCAAGTGCATTGAAGGCGTAATGCAATTAATTTTTAACTGGGCACCCTTTCTCTCAGAATGTTGAAACACAATACATATTTCCTGTATTTAATTTATTAATAATAAATGAGCAACAGAGTAAAGCATTCCTTATTAGTCAAGTACAATTAAACTTCTATTAACCGAATACATATTCTAATACTGAAGATTTTTCAATACCCATTTCAAGATTAGCTTTAATGAACTCTATAGAAGTTTTATAAACCAGTTGAAATGCTTGATTATGCTTTGAAAAAATATATTACTGATCCCTTAATAGTCTTTATAAAGAGTGATTCTACCAGAGATATTCCATTAATAATTGGAATATAGAATCTTTGATATTTCTATACAACTTAGTTTTTCTTTTATATGTCTAGGAAGCTTCACATGTTAGCAAAATGTGTTAAATATCTAAATCTACAATTTCACTCATAATATGGAAAGGTTAAGGGAAGTTAAATCTAAACATATTGTGTAGATCTTTACATGTGATTCCGTATATAAAATTTTTGCAATAGATATACATTCCAATAATGATTTTTTTCTTACTTTAATTAAATAAATGTATTTTCTTATTAGAATAGTGTTATTACCTTTGGTTGGATCCTAGCAGGGCACCCTTCTTTTACAAGAACACCTCCAGAAAATTTGTATTTTCTATTATTATTCTCACAATCATTTAAAAATTTAGCCAAACAATTTACTCATATATTTACGCTAATTTTTCATAACAATCAATAGAACTTTGATTTAACCGACAAAGTTTTACACTCCACGAGATCCGCCAAGTGGGGCAATCACCCAGCAGGAACTAAAAAAATAATGAATCTACTACAATGGTAAATACCTGGAAATTTTAAAACGTATTATTAAAACATTATTAAATAATCAAAGGCATAAATTTTTACATTCACGTGATCGGAGAATCGAGCTTTCACACACGGCAGAAGCTAGAAAGTCGATGAACGAAAATGTTAATTACATCAAATCAAAGCACAAATAAAAAAAAATACAATATAAAAAAGAGTAAAAAATAATAATTCAAAATTATGAATCAAAGTTTTTAGTTGTTCACATAAGTTAGAAATTCCATAAATCAGCAAATATGTTAAAATGATGGAAAACTTAACAGAAATTAATACAATATAAAAACTGCAAAAAAATTTAACAATTAAACATTATAATTCAAAGATTATAAAATACCTAATCAATAAATCTCCCCGCTAGAATTTTATTTACGAACCTTTATCAGCACGAGCCTATAGTCAAGAATGATTTAGTAGGTTCAATTAAGCCACGATGAACTTGGCGATTTTCAAAAAAGAGGCCAAAAATATCAAAGTAACCCATCCTTGTTTGTAGATTATAGGAATAGATGCTGCCAACGAAATTGCGCATTAC
>BMAO01029734.1:0-45923 GCA_019973975.1 Trichonephila clavata | reverse complement strand
TGAATATCGGGTATATCAGCTAGTATTATTTAAAATCTCAAGTTAAAATTTTTGAAGGAATCTCTTTTAATAAAATAATTGTTTTCATTAATAGAACTTATGTACACACACTTCAGAGCTACTCACTTTATTAAAATCCAGTTGATTCTCTTTCTCTGCAGATGTGAAACTAGCATGACTAAATTTAGTTCAATTAATTCACGGAGTAACATTGGAATAAATCTTATTAACATATTTTAAACATTTCTTTATGCAGTATTATTATAACAGTAAATATTATCATTGTATTAACCTTCTAATTTACTTTAGTACTAGAACCTCTAAAGTTCAATTATTGGTTATTCCTATAATTTAAAGTATAATAATGGTACCCACAGCTTTAGTTGTTGACATGTGATTTAAATTAGATGACAATGGTCTTCTAATTCAAGTCCAATACATGTAAGGGGAGCAACTATTTAATAAACTTAGACATTCAAGACAAGATAGTTGTACAGACATCTGCTTAGATAATTATCTCGTAACATTGTCTTTATATAATAAATTGCGCTATTAGATGAAATTCTTTTATGTAATTTGGAATTTAACTAGTCTTCCGCCTGAATTAACATGTAATTTATTATGCAGTAAGTTTTATTTTTATCATAAAAATAAAAAATAAAAAAAACTTTCACAAATTACATAAAAGTCGGTTGCATTAATTAAATTAATTAATTACTTAATTATTAATTAATAATTAATTAATTAATTACAGAATATTTTAATTCAATTCATATGCTTGTATATCGTATACACATATCTGTAAGCATTTTAATTAAGTTCATAGTAAGAAGAAATAGTAAAAATAAAAATGTAAAATGTTTTCAATACTCAGTAGAAATTATGCTATTAGTAGAAGGATCTTCTAATGTGTAAAATTTTTAAAAAAATCAAACACACTAGAAAGATTCTGCATTTAAAAAATCACTCAGTAAAAAAGTGTTTAGTATGCACTCATGTGTGGTGTTCTTCCTAGAACATCACAACCATATTTAATAAAATTGAGACCCGGAGACCAAGAGGACCAATCCATGAGGTGAATACCTTTTTCTTCATGAAATTCATAAAAAGTTTGAGCTATGTGTGGCAACGCATTATCATCTATAAAAAAAAATGTAGGCTGGACCCATAGCACAGAGCAACTTTACACAGACATCAATGACCTCATCCCTATAGCGCCCTGAGCTAACCATATCCGCTTCGAAGACGTACATTGTGTATGACTGCCAAAATATATGCTGAACCACAGAATGATTCCCTTGTTCCCAAGTATGCAGATTTCTGTTATGTAGGAGAGATGAGACTGAACTTCATTCTCTTTCCAGATGAAGACTCGACGAGAATCACTTTTTCTGGAGAATCTTGACTCATCACTGAAAAGAACACGCCTTTATTGTTGTGGTGTCCACGACTGATGTTTTCAGCTTCAGAATAACCTGTGTTTCCTGTTTGATGCAGTCAAAGGGACGCACAAGATTAGATCCTGGGCGTAAAGGCCAGTCTCTGTTCGCTTATATCGTCGTTGCCGTAATGCCAGGTAGGGATATTGTGCATATTTTGTAGTTCTATGGTGGCCTTGGTAGACCTTCCTATTGACAATAATATTTGTTTAGAATTCATTCCATAGCCGGAAGACCCACTTTCAATGCCTCTTGTAATCATCGAGCCACCTCTATCTGAGACTGGTCCAGTTCACACCTTGCAACGGTTTTTCATCTCAAAGAGTCATCTAAGCGATTATGAGAAATCATTCTCACTTCAAACAGTCTACCTTATTTTTTTTAAATGAAATATTCTTAAAAATACAGGAAAAATTCCCATATGTTTATAAACAGTCTCTATCCAGTAGTTCTGCAAAAACTAACTCTAAATAACTTCTTTTTCTAAGCCAAAGGTTGATAGTGTATTATTCATTCTTCAAAATGTACAAAATACACACATTCTAACAATTTTATTGGAGGCAATTTAGAGAATTGAGTCTAAAAACATGTTAGTGACTTTAATTTTGGACATGAGTGAACTCGAGATACAATTCTTAAAATTGTGAAAATAACTTCCTCTTTATATTTCTCTTAAGCCTCTATAAATAAGAAAACATATTACGTACATCTTAATTATTATGTAAATATCTCTACTTTTTAAGTTTAAAAGGCTTACATTGCAGATATTTCTCAACTTAAAACATTATATTTCATTTCAGTAGTTTTCAATGTGACTAAAAAAAGAAAAAAGTAAACTGCATGACCCATACAGAAAATTAACTATTATTAAGAGAAATCATCAACTGTCTGTCTTCTTAGCAGATATTAATAGTTAATACTAACAATTATTCATTGTACCTGATATTAATAGTTAATACTAATAGTTAAGCAGAATTACCGAATATTACTAATTATGGAGTTGTGTTTATTTTGATCTTGAAGTTTACACTGAGTTATTTGAATCATAAATGTTTAATTCAAAAATCAATTTGTTTGAAATGACACAGAGAAATAACAAACATTTAATAATCTTAAAGATGGAAGAAAAAGGCCTTTTCATTTTTAAATGACGCATCAGTATCTTCATAAATAAAGAAAATCAAACGCACCGTAATTAACCAACCACACCAGTATAAAAGATATTATTAGATTACTGAAGCTTAAGAAGTTAATCAAAGCAGAGATTTTAAAAAGAAAATCGGAAATTCAAAAGTTAATTAGAGTTTCTTACAATGAAAGTTTTTATAATCCTATAAAAAGATAAAAGTAAAAATTTGTATTTTCACCTTTTTCATTAGAATTTTTTTTCTTTTTACCAATTTATGTAAAGAGTAAGAGTGACAAGAAATGACGTTTTGCTTTAAAATAACTGTTCTAAAAAGTGATTTAAGAAAGCGTGTCATTAGCAATTATGTATGCTCTTACATTTTGTCTCTTTGAAGTAAGTTCAGATTTTTCAAGAAATGAACCAAAAATCTTCTATGTATAGCATAATTTAAGCGAAGTATTCTGAAATAACACTATATAAAAATTCAATTTAAACATACTTTAATAATTGAATAATATTTCTTTGTTAGATATTTTCTTTTTGAAATATCAGTTTAGTTCATTCAAAATGTTAATTCAGATAAAGCATTAGAGGAATCTGAAGAAATTGAATGCAGTTACAGATAATAAAAAAAACTAAAAAGTACTTTTAGAAACACAATAAAAAAATAGCATCTATGTATTTCCTAATCAAACAGCCACAGAATACACGAAATTAAGTGTAAGAAGATCCACAGTTATAAAATTCCGGTATTAGAACTCGGTACTTCCTGATCCGTAGCCCAGTAACATAACCACTAGACAGAAGTGATCACCCCTGTCCGGAGGCTGTTACTGGCTTACTTAGATACCGCCACACTCACAATAGCAATCCGTGTTGGGAACAACGTAAATACCATGCAACGATGTCTCATACGATGGATTCAGGAAGGTCTACGCTAATGCCGCAGATGCAGTCATGCAGAGAGATTTGCACTGTAATCTGAAGCACTCCTGGGCATGCGACATCCAAAGTAGATTGCCTCCAAGAGCAGGCAACACGTTAGGTGGCATGTGTCCACCTAAATGATACGCAACATCTTGAATGAATTACAATTACGCGTACAGCAACAAGGGTACCATTGACTCTTAAACACTGGTCTAGACACCTGGCATAGTATCGTCATCCTTTCAGATGGATCACTGAATGGTGTGGTACGTTCGTGGATGAATTTCGGTTCTGTCTGTGGAGTAATGACGCCCATCAACGGTTATGACCAGAGACCTGGAAAACTTTACGAACTAACCCATTTTGCCAAGAGTCATACTGGTCCTAAACCAGGCATCATATGGCTTCAGATACCATACTGTTCGATCAAAGAACGCCTCTGATACACACTGACGACCGTTTAACAGCGGACTGCTTTTCTTCCCTTGTTGCAGGGTGCACCAACTCTATATTCTAGCAAGAAAATGCCAGGCCGCATGTCACTTAGATAACTCTTAACAATTTGACTGGATTTTTGACAACCTTCCCTTACCAGCAAACTCTCCAGATCTGAATCTCTTCGAACACCTGTCATATCTCATTAGACGTGACATGAACTGAGGACCACTAGAACAAATTTTATATGATCTGCGCACAGCAGTGGATCTGGCTTGACAAAGTTTACTTCAGGCAACCATCAATAGACTAATTGATAGAATACCTCACCGGATTGAGGCTGTCCGAGGTGGACACAATAGATATTAATAAATTGGTTTATAATTATTTTATTTGTTTTTTAATCATTTGATATCCTTTTCACCATTACTGCTCCAGAACTCTAAATGAAGCTTCTCGAATTATATATATATATTTAGTGTTGAATTTCGTTTTTGAAGAGTGCATATACGCATTCACACACACACACACACACGTATATTATTTCTTATATCCCTTTAGGAGCTATTACAACTTTTTTACACTTTGTGACAAATTAGTAAAAAAAAGGCAAATTTTCAGAATTTGCTTGAAGTAGTAATATGAACTATATAGAGAAAGATAGCACTTGAAGAAAATTTGGTTTTCTACAAGATTTTTTTTCCTATTTTCTTTTTCTTTTTTGGACAGATATATTATCTCTGAATTATTCTACAAATTTAGCAAAACTGAAAATAAGAAGAACAAATTTCCACAAACTCTTTTATAAAATCATCTAAAAACTTGGAAAATATTTTATATTAACTGCAGAATTAATGTGAGGAGATACGATTGAAGAAGTTAAGAAAAAATATAACTTAAAATTATATATTTGATAACCTATTGGCTGTATTTCAAAAGTATTATCTTGCCAGGAAAGTTTGAGTTTCAATTTAAATTTTAAAAAATGATTATATTTTCATGAAAAAAGGGGGAAATAAATAAAGCACGCTGGAATGTCAAAGTAAAATGTGAAATTCAACATAATCCATTGATGGCTATTAAAAATGTATTTCCAAAACTTGTAGAAGTTTTACTTCCTAGAATAGATTTTCCTGATAGAAATAGATTTTGTCTTTTTTTTTAAAGAAATCAACCGAGAATGATTTCAAACAGTTCAAAGAAACAAAAGCTGACGAGAGATAAATATTTTTAAACTAAAATGTTTAGTAATTTTCTGCTACCAATATAATTTAATTTTTGTTCGTAGAATTTAAGTATTTCAACAAAAGTAAGCATATCAGCTTTAACTAGTGTCACTCAATTTAAACAAGGAATGAATCAGACAAGTTTTAAGAAAAAAAATTATGATTGATGATGATTAATTTACAATATTGTACAAACTTTTTCTCTTTTATTACATAATTTTTTAATTAAAGAGTTTAATCTCTTTTCATTACGCAACAGACTTTTACCACTTCAAATTACAAATATAGGTAAAAGTTAAGAAATTTGTGAAATCAATCATTATTAACTTCACTACAAATTTCATTATTTTCTTCTGAAGTACTTCATTAGAAAATTTGGATTTTGAAAAGATTTTGAATATTAAAGACTTTAAGAGATAGAAGGTAGGAAAATGAAAAGAAATCGATAATTTTAATAAAAAAAGTTCTTTCTAATCGAACTTTCAATTTTTAAAAGAGCTGATCAAAATTAATTCCATATTAATTCTATGAAATTCTTGAATAATACCTGAATAATATCTAACAGCCTCTGATATTTATATGAAAAAATTTAATATACAGGATTATTCTTAATACTGTTATGAACGTTTGGTCCTATAAAAGAGAAAATTGCTTTAAAAAAATTCAAAAAGAACTTTTATTTTTGTTAAGCTTAGTTGCGCTAACATCAAAACGCTGCAACTAGACTGATGCCAAAACACGGACTGTTGCCAATCCGGTAAACTGAAGAACCTTACAAAGAAATTGCTTCCAGATTTACAAGTATAAATATAAATACAGTTAAAGTTTATATAAAATGCAAAATATAGTAAATTACAAATGCCTAAATATAAAATTATGAAATTCCTCTTAAAAATCATTCAGTTCCTACTATTAGCTCACTCTCTCTCTCTATTTATCTTGTTCAAATTTTCAATCGTTAATAAAATGCATTTTAAAGCACTCAATTGGGCTGAAATTTTATATACACGACTATTTTGGATGACATTACAGTAACTTAATTATAATTAATAAAAATTAATTATTTGAAATAACTTATTGAAGGAATTACATATACAGCCACGTTGGCATGATTTTTGGTGACTAAATCAATTGTTTTGGCGACTTGTGTCAAAAAAACGTGAAAATATTTATTTCTTCAAATGTAAAGCACTCATTTGAACTGAAATTTTCTATACACTAGGATAGCACTATGATAATTTAATTATAATTAATTAAAATTAATTGATTGAAACTAATTTTTAGGAATTACAGATACAGCCACGTTGGCTTCATTTTTAACGACTTGGGTTAAAACTTTAAAATATTTTTTTTCACGTTTCAAAGCATTCAGCTGAACTGAAATTTTAAACACACGATTGTTTGGAATGACAACACGATACTTTAATGATAATTAATAAAAATTAATTGCCACTTAATGTTGTGATTATGTTATATGTATATACACATATTTATATTAATTGTAACTATTTAATAAAAAGTAACTAAAATATTTTTTTTGTTGATCTAAGAAGGAATTGCCTTCATTTTTTTTATATATTACTTGTTTTTCAAATTAAAATGTTCTATAATTGTATTACATTTTTGTTTATTAACTCACTTGGCTCGAGCAGCGATTAGTTGTCAATGAGTTGAGCAGTTGTTTTCCCAACATTACTCCCCTGCCAGTAACTGAGTTACGAACCAAGAAGTATGGTAGGTATAATTTTGAATCTTAAACTTTTAACTAGCATAAATCAATATCTAACAATTACACAAAATTTCACATCTGTACATGTTTTATACACCTTTTGGAACAGTAATTTTATATACAATGATAATTAGTTTGATGTTTGAGAAATGACATGCATTTATAAGCATCTGCAACACTCAGTCAAATAATCCAAAATATCAACCCAGTTGGAAACTAGCTAAGCAGTTGTTTTCCCTTCAGGTTTCGAATTGCTATTGTAAAAATATTAAAACGAATACAGCAAAAAATAACATTTGAATTAATACAGAATCAAACACATACAATTCATGTTTTATTTACATACTTTAAAAGTGTTCAAAGTGGGAAACCGTGGTTATATGGCATACATGTACGCGAAAGTTCAGTTTCTACTCCACATCCTATTATCAAACGTGCTATACTTTCCGTCTCTGAACTTGGTTTTTTACATAAGACCAAGTTTTCGCACCTTCATTGCTGCGTGATGTAGCAGGACTGCATGGAAGAATAACACGTGCTGTCAATAAGGTGGATAATACCTTATTGACTTGAATGAAGCAGAAACTAGACTGGAGTTTATGTGGAATGAGGTTTCAAATGTAGAACATTTAAAAGGAATGCAAATAAATTTGGATTGTTTTTGTATTCTTTAAGGTATCCGAGTACCCTAAAATTATGAATTTTGCCAAAAAATTCACAAATGTTTTTTTTATGTTTTTATTTTATAGGCCATTTTATTAGCTTTATAAAAATACCACGTTTATTTTTTAGCGCGTTTTTCACGTAGTGGAACAAAAACGCCATTAGGACGCAAATTTCGTCTTCGTTCCATATTGTCGTACCTTTTTCTCAGCCAATAAGCAACCAATTGACCTCCGGTTTTCGGCATTTGGTCACACTTGTGTCCTAGATGAGCCGAATCATATTTAAATTTCCCCATAGTTTTCCCGAATTTTCCTACAAATTTTCCTGAATTTCGCTAGTTTATAACAAAATTTTCTCAAATTTTACCTAGTAAATTTATTGTTTGCAAAAAGTTTTTAGTGCTGATACAGATTTGTGTCATTATTTCTTCTCAGCTCAATAGTAGTACATTTAGAGGAGTGGTACAGTACACTACTTTCTGTTAGTAAAAAGTTCATTAGTTGCATTATTGTAAAATACAACATGTGAAAAACGCGCTAAAATTACTTGGCCATGCCAATGATTGATATCTTGTTTTCATTTACTAGAACAAAAACTACATGTGTTTTAGTGAAAGCAGATGGCACTACTTTCAGCGAGATGTCATACTTTAAAATGCGTTTTTGAAAATGCTCAAACGGGAACAGTGATTGCTCAAACCATTTTAAGACTAACTAAATTTTTTATGCATGTTCTGTAGAATAGTAGAGGTGTTTTAACATTCAGATTTATCAATCACTGACTTATTAAAACATTTACAGTCCCTTATGTGAATATAATCATTGGTGTTTAACCAATTTCATACAATAATTAAGATAAAGTGCTCTAGTTTTTGGAAAAATTAAAATAACTTTTATACTGAAGGTCATTTCAAAAATGAATAACTGAATAACATAGCAACACATTACATTTGAAAATTTGATCAGAAATCTAAGAAAATCAGAAATTCAGAAATGCCCCTTTATGTAATCTTTACGTAGGGTTTTTCCAATTTTTCCTATTTTATCAATAATAATTTCTTTTTCTCTTCTTAATTTTACCAGACTTTTTTAAAAATGCACCAAATAAATCAAAAAATCCCCATATCTCCATTTTTTAAAAAAAAGTTGTTGCAAGCAGTTGGATACCTTAAAATTCTCCTTTTAGCTGTAATTCTCTTAGTTTTTTTATAGGGCTTCGACATCCTGGAGAGAAATATGAATAACCCTGAAAATTGAAATTACTATCTGTGTTATTGTTATACTTTATGTGAAGACTTTAAGATACCATTTGTCTATTGATAACTGATTGTTTTCACTGTATAAAGGGTTATTAACATTTCTATCACGTATAAATTTATTCGACCCATTTCAAAATTTGATTTTCCTCACACTCACGATATCTCATCCAAAATTGAATTCCGATTGCTTAAAAATGTTATGTATTCCTTAACAATATATGCTCGTATAATATGTGCAACTTTCGAAGTCGTATATAAGAATTATTGGAAAATATTTCGCAACTTTTAAAAGAAAGAAACCGTGCAGGATTTCACTAAACTGTTTTCAAACCATGTATAACGATACATCTACGTATTCGCGATGAAAATCACGAAAACCATTTTTGTTGTTCACCCAAGCATAAAAATAAATTCCACGCTTCACATTTTAAGTATGGTCGACTCTATAAAGATGTTTTTAACACAAACGATTTCCAACTGCTGTTCAAGGGGATACTTTTAAAGTGTGACATACCTTTTTTTCTGTTTTGAGACTGCCCATTTTCAGCATATCTGAAAAAGGAATGTCATTATTAATTTAACTTAAAACAAAAATGCAGATATTGTAAATAACAAAAATTTATCCAAGTACTAATCATACTTGCTGAATAATTCACATTACGCATAAAAAATGTCTGAGGATAAAATGAAGAAAGATTAAGAGTTTAAATTTATGTTTAAAAAATTTGCGAGCAAAATAATTATTCTTCAATTCTTAAAAAGAACGTTCAATATCTTCAAAGGCCCTGCAGTATTTAAAATTTGGTTTAAACTAAATACATTTGCAGTTGTTGGCATAAACTAAACACATTTTTAGTTGCTAATTTAGCTGCAGTTGCTAAATGATTTAAAGTTGCTGTCTCAACGCTACTAAAAAGTACCACCTCAGAAATGGTTTTAAAAATAAAGTAAACACAATTTGTTTTTCGTTTTGCAAGAAACATTTTTACAATATTATTATTTTTTTTTAATTTTACAATTTACAAAAACATTTTTAAAAAGAAAAATAAATTGTGTATTGTAATCGAAGGACATAGGAATTTTAAATTATTATTAATCCAAATCTACAGACTGTTTAACTACTTCTCAGGATTCCACACTCAAAAGTGCTGGACTTAAAATGTCCGAAGAACTCGGACAATTTGTGTGTAGTAGATTAAGTTCTGTTATAAAATACACCAAAAAGAATCACAAACAGAAATAAGCAATTAAACTATTTGTATATAGACTGGCTCAAAGCATTAGGAGATAGGTCAACTCGAGAACGTAAATATAAGTAATCAATCTTTTATTTATCTGTTATTTGTAGTAGGAGATGATAACTCCGGATATGATCTTCCATTAATAGAAGAACAAAAACTCGGGATGATTACATAAATTGTTCCCAGCCTTGATTGGAATCCAAACTAAACTCCTTATACAGTTGACTCTAGATTAATTTGAAGTTGGTGGGATCAATGAAAAACTTCGAATTATCAAGAGGGTAGAAAAATATTCTAAAAAAAAATAATAAAAAAAACACACGAAGAGATATTTGTTTTAAACTCATTTAAATTCGAAACTATGTAATAAAACAACAATTGTGCATATGTATAAAATTATTTAAAGAATTTTTAAAAAGCACATATTATACAGTATAAATATTTTACAGAAGTTAAAAGTCTTCTGTATGAAATCAATACATTCAATACATTCACACACAATCTTACGCATCTCTTCTTCACAACAGTAGACCATTCTTTATGTAACGAGGTCGCGTGTTAAATTAAATATATGAACGGCTGACAACCAGTGTAATTGCTCTATTGTCCACATAAGGGAATGAAAACAATAAAGGTGACTTTTCACCTGAGAAATTGGAAAACACTCAGAATGGGTGTAGACAGATGGCCATGAAAGAAGCTACGTTACAGGGGAGACACGCACAGCCAGCACAACGCGAAACTTGTAAGCTCCAACCTGTTTACTACAGGACTGTAGATGATAGCGAGTGTTCGAATTTGCGAGAGTTTTGTAAGATGTACTCGAACTATCGCATGTTGTAGTCTACCCAGCCACAGATTTTACTTCGAAATATTAAGAGTACCAAAACGTATTGTTTTAGTTCGAAATATCAAGAGTATTTCAGGAATTGATCATTTACTTCGAATTATCGAGTAAATCTTCGTATTATCGAAAGTTTGAATTAGCGAGAATCGACCGTAATTGACTGTTTGAAAAAGCAATTAATTTACCATATCGATATATAAACACTCTTTTTAACTGCACTTCATCTCACTTATAAATTATAAGGTTTTCCCAAATAAAAATTGCACACTTGCAGTTGTATTAGAATGATTGCAGCTATATCAGCGCCACCGCACATGCATATAAAGTGAGATAGCATACGATGTGCAATAATGAAACCTGCTCGTGGTAAAAAAAATAGATCAAAAATTAAGTTATGCTATTCATGGATGCACTCATACGTGGTAGTATGATTTCCGATTGCGGAAGGTGATCTGGATGTGTGCATATGGCAGCAAACAGGAGCAGTTTATGGCGAGCACTGTTTGGTTCGAACAATTGGTGCAAAAGGTTTCGTGAAAGCGACAAAATATATCAGATCTCCAAACCTCTCCCGTGAAACCTAGACAAGCTTAAAAAAGTTTTAGAACACCGTCGTAGAGTCCAGATTTGTCTCCCTGAAATCTTCCATGTTTTCTTCAACTTAAGGAGACACAGTGAGATTCAAATGACAAAAATCGGTCAAAAAATCAAATCTAATTTTTTTAGCCTAAATTATATTTTATCTAAGATTCTATAACCTCAAAAAATTTGAAAGCTCTAAACTTAAAAGACGTAGAATTATATGATGACTTTTACGTACGCTTTCATTCATATCCCAACGGCAAATCAAAACTTTAAACTTACTTATCTCAGAAAGACAAAATAACGAGTTTATTTTCATTTAAAATGCTAAGGCACTTTTTTTCTATTGTGCCTAATGCTTTAATTTTTTTCCCTATCGCTAATAGTACATGTAAAAACAGTTGGTATGAATTTTTGAATCCAAGCAATACTTATTTTTTTAAAAATAACTGAACTCAGAATTCATAAATTTTTTTAGGAAATTTCAATAAGCATTCATAAAAAGAAGTATTGTACGAATACCAATCATGTTATCACAAAACCCATACCAAATTTTGTTATACATGGTTTGACGTACTTGCAAATCAAATTTCGCGCGTTTACGTAATTTTTTGTAGGAGGAGTGGCATATTAAATTCACTTCAAAATTTTTTAATTTTTTCCTTACAAAATTAAATGGCTAGCTGTTAGGAAATTTTGGGTCCAAAATCTGTTTTACATAGTATACACACATAGAAGGTAACCAAAAAAATTTTGAAAATCCTCTCATTAAAAATTTGTGTTTAAATCGTACGTTTAAGGGAACATTACTTTTCCATTCGGACGATGAGGTGAAGGAAGCTATGCAGGACTTCCTCGAGAATCTCTTTCAACCCCGATCTTTCTACAGCGAAGGCATAAGTTTACTGTCGAAACGATGGGATTTGTGTTTTCAACACCCATGGCAATTTATTTTGATTTATATAATAAAGGTATTATTTTTATTCAACTTGTTTACTTTTCATTTGGGCAACCGTTATACTTCACTTCTACATATCACGTCTTCTCTGTAAGAAAGCGACAGTTAAGTATTCTACAAAATTAAAGGAAACCTTTTGAGAGACATTTCTATTATATGCCTAATAAAAAAAACTAATTTACTGGTAATACTGGCTTATAATAGCCCAAAAGAAGAGAAAAAAGTATTAACTACAAAACAAATTGAAAGAGAGAAAAAAAATTGACCGGAGAATAAGTATTCTAAAAAATAATAAATAAATATTAAAATAATATAATAGAAAAAATATTTTAATTAATAAATAAATGAAATAAGATATCTATGCAAGCTCAGAAATTCCTTTGCAAAATATCTGACTAAGTCGTCGAAGCTTGTCGGAACGAGCCATCTCCGTTTTATGGAGCATTTGGCACTTCAAAAAATGCTTTGAATTGTTTTTTTTAAAAATTTTTATTCATTTTTTTATAACGTCACATCTTGGATCTACACAAGGGATACGGTTATGACAGAAATCACTTGGCGATACAAACGATATCCGAGTTGAAAAAATAATATCTCCCTCCAAACTTCCACACCACTCCAACATGAAGACTTTTATCAAGCATCTTCAGAGCCTCAAAACTCGAACCCACTCCTCAAAAGCATCGGAAAAGAGTTCATAAGTGCCACAGTTTCCAGGAACCTAGAAAGTTTTCTTTTTTTCTTATTTTTATTCATTTATTTTTTACATATAAAATATTTTGCATTGTTGTTCATTTTCGATTTCTTTTTATCAATTCATGAATTTGTTAAACAAGAAAAAAAAAAGATTTATTAAGACAAGAAATATAAAATAAAATTTTAATGTAAATTCCTACTTTGGTTAACAAAGATAAATTGTATTTCTGTTAGTTAAATTTAATTAATGAATAAACATTTGAAAAACCTGTTTTTACATTAAAAGTCATCCACTACAAGTTTAAAAAATGTTTTGAACTTGAGTGGGGATAAATAAAATTAAATGTTTGAAAACAAGAAAAAATTAATTAGGAAAACCTACTAGCGCCAGCTGTTGCACCTAGTTCTAACATCGTCGGAAATAACGCAGAATAAATTTAAAATTAAAAATAAAATTTAATTAATGAATTAAAATTTGAAAAAAAAACTGCTTTTTCAAGTGTCATCCACTACAAGTTTAAAAATTTGTATTTCACCTTGAGTGGTTAATTAAGAAGTACTTTATTTCCGATAGAAAATTTGAATAAGATATATAAATATATATAGGGAGAATGTGAACTAATAGTAGGAATTGAAAAAAAAATGATCAGAAGTTGAAGAGAAAATATCGTTAACACAAATCTGAGTATTATAGAACCATTTACTTTTGTAAGCGTATATAAAAACATTTTCATAATTATTAGATAATAAAGATCCATAGTATTATGTTAGTGTAAGATATTGGGACAAGATTCTCTTGCTCTATATGTCCACTCATATACTGTTACTACTGGTAATGAGTTTTCTCATTCTCATGGCTGATAATGTGTGACTTCACCAAGCTGTACTTACTGAGAATTCTCAAGAGTATCTCAATTCTGTACGAATGGAATGACAATAACCATTTCAAGACTTGAACTCATTAGAGCATATTTGGGGCTGACTTGTTACACACGTTGATGCCTTAAGTCATTTTCGAAATTCGTTAAAAGAGCTACATCTATGTCTGGTCAATGTGTTCAACAATTTAATTGGCATTATAGAGAGTCGATGCACCCATTTCATTGTATATATAGTAGAGGTTCCTTATTAGAACTCATGTTTATAATACACTTAAAGCTATGTTGACTGATACACAAGTTTAAGATAAACATGATTTTTTAGCAATCATGTTTGTCTTAAACTTATGCAAATTTATGTTTCACATTAAAACAAAATAATGAATAATTTTTTTTGAGACAAACACACAAAAATTTTAGTATTCATTTTATCATTTTTTTTGGTAAATTATTCGAAACAAATTTTTTTTATTTATGAAAATGATCAAAACTATTTTAGTTTCTTGTTTACCTTTTTCTCTTCAGATTTTGCTTAACCTTATAATATAATTTTCATTCTTTATCTAAATTATTCGACACCTAAATAGATTAAAACATTTTACTTTTGGTTTTTTTTTCTCATACTGCCAAGCAAATATTAAAAATATGGATTTTTCAAACTAGTAATAACTGTTTATATCATTGATACGTCTATGTTAATCTTGCTTGAGAAAAACCGACATGTGTGAGTTTAAAAAATACTCAGAATTTAATTACATGTTTTGAGTTTCTGAAATATTAAGGCCCAAATTCTAAATTTTAATTTGTTATAAATAATTACTGTTCACAAAAAGATATTTTTACTTTCCTAAAGATATCATTTATAGATTTCGAAATTAAAATGGTGAATTCGTCGAAAGGAACAAAAATCATGGATCTGTAATACTCAAAAATTCCTAGTTTCCTATTAGGTATGATGAAAATTTTACATATACTTACAATAGAATATTCACTTTTACATCTGAAATAATACTTATGTCAAAAGTTATGGTTAAGTGAAGTAATACTTCATAGCCATCTGAGATTGGAGGGGAATCGTAGGAAGCTTAAACAATGCTTAAAACAATGGACAGAGTCTCCTAAAAAACGAAGCCGTATAAAAAATATACTATTAAAGTAATATTTACCAGGAAATATTAAATCTTACTATAAAAAAAGTTCGTGGAATAAGTTACAAAACCATAGGGTCGTGGAACATGCACCAAAAGTATTTCGGTTGTGAAATTTACCACAAGTATGCTTGTGAAAGGAAACATATTATAATTGAAATTAAATCATGAAACATGTTTTGAAAGTAATGTAGAAAGAGTAAATAATCTAAAATATTTTCAAATAAAATAGAGTAACGGAAGCATGTTGGAAAAAAACAAGCTATTGGAATTTCTTATCTCTCATAATGGAACTGATATACAAAACTTATTATTAAAAGGATTAGTTTAGATTCATAAAACTTGTTAATCTTTCAAGTCAAAGAATTTGGCAAAACATTAAAATACTTCTCAAGCAAAAGTACTTCCAATTTCAATCTTTAAAATAAACATCAACGTATTATTCATAAATGAATCTTCTTTTAGAGTGTTTTGTCTTTCTATTTTAAAGACGAATTGGGAGAAGTTACTCCATAGAAGGAAAACATATTTTATAACTGAATAGCCTTATTTACATATAATAAGTGGTGCTTAAATTTAGCATAATGCTGTTTGAAAGAAATATATTTATTTATCATGTTTAGAATATTTTTATAGCTTACAAAAATGAACAGAAATATATGACTGCATAAACTCAATAGTTTTAAATTGTGCACATAAAAATTTCTCTTGTTCTCTACACTTTAAATCAAATTAATATAACAAACGGAAAAGATTTTGATAATATATTATTTCTGAGCTCAAAGTTGTGATATTTAATACTAGCTATAACTTATGTACAAAAAATGTCTTACATTTTATTCTCCCTTCTCTTTTATAATATGTCATAAAATAAAAGTATTATTTTTTTGATATTCTGCTTTATTTATTCCCTTTTATTTGAGAACAAAAATATTATTTGTTTCATAAACATATTATTTTTTAACGAAATAACTTTATCTTTTGAAGTATTCTCTTTTATTTATGTTTCACTATTAATAAAACATAGCATAATGCTTATTAAAAACAAAATCAAATGAAATTAAGGTGTTATATTTATTGAATAATAAAGTAATTCATAATACAAAATGAGCTCCATCATATTTAGCGATAACAAAGAAAACGTGTTCTAAAATTACAAAAGCAATTTAGAAGAGTTTAAAAAAACTTAACTAACAATCTTTTCATTAATTTTAGAAAAGCATATGATTGTATTAACAGAGAATTTCTCATAAGAAGCTATGCATGGATTGAAAATCCCTGAAAACTTGTTACACTTATAACTTCGACTCTCTAAGAAACAAAAATTCAAGTATGTTTTTAAGGTAATTCCACAGAACAGCTTAAGGTGAAAATTGGAGTGCGATAGAGGGATGGCATGCCTCTTGCTTAAAAAAGTACTCGAAAAAGCTATTACAGACTCAAATACCATTATTCGTGGAAATATTTTTAATAAGTCAGTTCAAATACTGACTTATGCTGATGACATTGGCATTATTTCCCGAACCGCACAAACTCTCAAGCAAGCCTTTATGACATTAGAAGATAATTAATTTATCTGTAAAACAAAATATTTACCATGATTAAAGTCTGACTTGCAATTAGTCACATAGAAATTGGAAAATATACGTAAATTTGAAAATGTTAATAGTGTTACTTTTGTGCCCTGTGTTACTTTTTATTATTGTGTTACTTTTTATGCCCTGAAGAGTTATTTAAAATTCATCTTTCTAAAATTAAGAACTAAACTGTTTCTTTTTTTTACAGTCTTATAAAATTTGCCCTGATTTATGCATCTGAGTCTTAGACATTGACTTTACGCGATGAGAAAACTTGAGAATTTTCGAGAAAAAGATCTTATGTTGTCTTTTTTGGAGGGGCTCAAGTGAATAGATCATTAAGAAAAAGATTTATTAATTAAGTCCGGTACTTTAATCGTTTTATAGGCATTAAATCTTTCTTACATAAATTATATTCAGAAACTGTATGCTAATTAATATTTGTTCGATGTATTAATATAAATTTTATAAATCTATTTAAAAAAAGTTTACATTTGCACTCGGCTTATGTATACAAGTCAATACTTTAACTATCTTAAATTTCTTATCAAACTGAATGAAAATCGTCCATTGTACGGCATATTGAATATATATATATATATATTATATATATATATATAGGCCAAATATTCTAATCTCTCTCTCTCTCGGTCACAGCCATATCCGTTACTTATCAAATGGGGCAGCGTGTATGTAAACTTCGATTAGCGTCACTCGGCAATGCCCTGTATCCGTTTGGTTGATAATCTTAAATAAGAGTTAATTGGGGATAAAGTTTATAAATCACGAAATCAGGGTGGGTGTTGTGTTTTATTAGATATTACTTTTGAGAAAACACTGTACACTATTTGCCATCTTTCTAGGAGTTTTATTTAGATTAAATTTACTACAGTCGACTCTCGCTAATTCGAAATTTCGATAATACGAACCTCTCGCTAATTCGAAGTATATGCTCAGCCCCTAGAAAAACTCTTGATATTTCGAACTAAAACAATACGTTTTTGTACACTCAATATTTCGAAGTAAAGTCTGTGGCTGGCCAGACTACAATACGCAATAATTCGAAATTATCTTATAAAACTCTCGATAATTCGAACACTTACTATCTAGAGTCCTGTAGCAAACAGATTGAATCTTACATGTTTTGTGTTGTATTATCTCTGCGTGTCTTAGTCCCTTTGATGTTCATCTGCTTTCTACCCCTTCTCCGTGTTTCCCAGTTCCTCAGGCGAAAAGACACCTTTATTGCTTTCCTTCTTCTAGTGGACAGTTATGGCCGCACATGTTGTCAGCCGTCCATATCTTTCGCTTAACACGTGGCTTGCTACTCATGTGGCTTGCTGCTCAGAAAGGATGGTTCATTATTTTGAAGAAGAGATGCGTGGGATTGTGTTTTTTTGCGTCGGACTGACATAACTATTTATGGCTTATCTGTGTGTCTTACAGCATGTGGCACCAAACGTGGCATGGGCCACACTGGACCCTGCTTGCCTGGTGTTGAGGACAGTGTCTGAGGGAACCGGGGGCGAAACGATTTCATTTCTAATGAGGAATGGAAGGGATTTGGTGACCATGAAAGAGAATTACTATATAAATGTATTTTTTAATACATGTTTATTAAATTCCGTATATAACGTTTATACTGTATAATATGTACTTTTTAAAAATATTTTAAAGTAATTTTATACATATGTACAATTGTTGTTTTATTACAGTTTAAAATGTAAATGTGTTTGGGGGGGGGAACAGGAGTTTTTTCTTAACCTCTTGATAATTCGAAGTTTTTCATTGGTCCCTTCAACTTCGAATTATCGAGAGTCGACTGTATTTGAAGTCCGTCAGCTTATAGTGGTTTAAAGGTGTGACGTTTCTATCCACGATTATCTCACTAATAGCCCTCTTGGGGAAGTTTTGGGCTATAAAAATTATATTATAAGAAAACTTCCACCCGAAGAAAAGAACGGGAACATGCAAATTATGACTACTATATAATGCCTAGGCTTTCAGGTTAAAGGAGGGAGATACGATAGACTGCTAGCGAAGCAGTAATTAATCAAATTGAATATGAGGCTTGGAAACTTAGTAATTAATAATAGTATTACTTCAGGTGACGATCTTTTACTTGAGATTGAATCCAGATTAGATAGCTAAGAGGTCAGAGCTGTTGAATTGAGTATGTGTACTAAGGTATTTAAAGTCTTCTCATATCTCGCGTACCTCGTTAATTGTCCACATATTTATTAATTGGGTGCATCTCATAACTTTGATGAATTAAACGTGTGTTGTGGTTTCTACTGTAAATACATTAAGTAATTTAGAACATGGCTAGTTTTCCTTTCCTTTCTTCCACACTTTTAGGTGCGAAGGCAAGACAAAAACAAAGGTAGAGTGCCTAATTCGCAAGCCCAAGGTTGAAGGTTCAATAGATTTTCTAGAAGCGAAAACCGTAGGCAAGCTTGTCATATGTTTATGTGACATGTAAAAGATTCTTTGAGTATCAATTTGGCTCTGGTACTCTCGGGAAAATATATCATGGTAATATTAAGAATCCAACAAGAACTTAGATAAAATTAGTTCAAGAGTCAAAACTTGATAGCGAGAGCCACTGCTAGATGGTACCACTATGGAATGATTACCACATTTGGTACCTTGCCGTAGCAACAAAAACTTGCAGCCCATTAGGAAAAAAACTTTTTAAAATCCTAATTAATTTTGTGGCTATGATAGCGGACTGGTCACGATGTGATCACATGACTAGAGTTATAGAGTCTTGAGTTCTAATCTGGGTATGACTGAAGATTCTCCATGTAAAGGGGCTGATGCATAGAGAATAAAAATTTGGAAAGTTGAAAGCCAGCTCAAGTGCGATCTCGTCACTTCACCGAGGTTCAAACTTACGAGGTCCGTCACCAGTAGCTGTAGTGTACCTTCAAAGTGTGGAGTTAATGAAAAAAAATCTCCCCTTTTGATTTAATAATTTTCCCGTTATATAATTTTAAATAAGTTTCACAGTAATTAAAAAATACGAGGATTGGGGCAAAAGTCATGGCAACTATTTTTTTCTCTCTTTAAGATACCAGTCCGGTCGGAAAATGTAACATATACAGACGAAAGGACAAGGTATTAACTACAAGTGTGGACAATGAATAGCACTGAAATATTGTAACACACTAATTTATTACGGCAGTATACAGGGCAATATGGCATTCACGGTGCAAAAGAATGACAACACAGTACATATAAAGTTGACATGACGAAGCGTTTCTCGATGCCACTTGCCCTCTCTAACTCCTGTAGCGTGCATCGTCTGTTTTCTTCCATGAGCTGTTCGATGACGGCACGTGCCAAGTCGGTCCATTCACTGAGCGGTCGTCCCGACCGGTGCTCATCACTGGTTGACACACGTCCTTGCCGAAACTTTCCTACCCACCGTGCTACTGTACGGTATAGTAGGGCATTATTCCCAAGGGCTTCCACAAATTCACAGTGACATTCCATCTCATTTCTCCGGTGGAGAACGGTTATTTTGATGTAAGCGCGCTGCTCAACACGGGTTACTTGCAGCTCACACGACACTCACCAACTGACTGATTTCACAGCTCTCGCCGCGCTACTACCAGCTATCACAGAGCCATCTGTTGTTCTGCATACACACTATGCCTGCAGATCTTCCACACGACTCTTATACATTTGCGATCCGTTCACATATCTACAAGAAAAAAAATAATTGCCATGACTTATGCTCCAACCCTTGTATTAAACTACATGTGTATTTAATGATTTTCAGAAAAACACACATTACAAAAATCAATTACTTCATGTTTTTCTGACTAAGTATTATAAAAGAAGTGGGACTTGATTTAATATTTATATCACGTACTTTCATGCGCTCCTATAATATGCAACTACGCCTGAAAAAAAAGAGAGGTTTCGTAAACGAACAAGTGTTAATATTTTGTATGAAACAAGAAAATAGTTCTTTGCATCCTACTCCATGCATTTCCATTTTTTGATTTTTACTTTCAGGAAATGGTATTCGAAATTGAAATATTTCGAATGTTTACTTTTTCAGCCTTAAGCGATAAACAAAATAGGCTCATGTAAAATTCAATTTGCAAATGTTGAAATTGTCTGGTTACAAATTCTTCAAGAGTTTTTGCGTCATGTTTTGAAACTCCCTTTGTAAATTTTACACGGAAAATATTTTTTCCTATAAGTTATTTCCGAGTGTTTTCCATAAGTTATATCCGAATGTGTTTTTGTAATGTTTTAGCGAAAAGCCATGAGAAATGGAGAGAAAGTTGGAAAATAGGAAGTAAAATGTTTGTCATATCAAAATATTATTTCTTTGAAAAGTAATCTCTTAGGATTCGAATTTGATCATCAGAATACAAATTCGAACTTTGCATTTTTAAATATAAATTATATTTTTTCCCACTTTGCACAACATATTCCAGACGCAATTAGCATTCTACTAAAAAGTGGAATTAACAAAACATAAAAGAGCTCCAAGTTAAAAATAACGATGCTACTTTGTAATTACAGTTATTGTTACATATAATAATTTTTAACTATATTAAATCCCATATATTTAATGAAATGGATTATAATGGATGGTTCTGAAAGTTTATTCAATAAAAAAAGCTACAAAAGTTTTTTAAAGTTAAACTTGAAAGAGGATAATAAAAGTTATCATACATCTCATTGTTTCTTAATAACTTATTGTAAATACGAGCACCCGGAGGATAACACTAGAGCTAGTACAAAATATTTTTATTACAATTTTTTTACGGATATTCGCAAGTGTGCTCACTTTCTGAAAGGATTATTTATATATAGAAACCATTCACTTAAAATATGTAATATCAAAACATATACATAAGTTTTTTGTTTTGTAATATGTTTTAATTTTAACATTTTTTGAAACATATGTAAATTTGTAAGCGGTTATTCAGTCAAAAATTTCAGCAGCAATCAGATATAATTAATAATGATATACTTATATATAATATAATATTTCTTTTTGCTTTACATTTTTTCAATTCCTGCTATTAGTTCACAATCTCCCTATATATCCTTTTCAAATTTTCAATCATTATTAAAAATACATTTTAAAGAAATCAATTGAGCTGAAATTGAAAAATACACAATTATTTTGGATTACAATACGGTTTTTTAGTTATTCATTCATTAAAATTAATTGATTAAAACTAATTATTCAAGGAATTACAGATACAGCCACGTTGGCATCACTTTTGGCGAATTAGTGACCATTTTGGCGACTTGTGTCAAAACTTTATAAGTCTTTTTCTCAGATTTTAAAGCACTCGTTTGAGCTGAAATCTTCTATACAAGACTGTTTTGGGTAATTTTATTATAATTAATTAAAATTAGTTAACTGAATTTAATTATTCAAATAATTAAAGATACAGTCTCTTTGGCTTTATTTTTTTTGCGATTTGGGTCAAAACTTTAAAATATTTTTTTTCTCACGTTTTAAGGCATTCATTTGAATTGAAATTTCATATACACGATTGCTTTGGATGAAAATTAATCTGTGAAATTATTGTGAATCTGTTATATATATATGTGCATATTTATGTTAATTGTGATTATTTGATAAAAAATAATTAAAATATTTTTTTTTTGACCTAGGTAGGAATTGATTTTAATTTTATTTTTTATATTACTTGTTAGTAATGTGCATACACAGATTAAGATATTGGTAACAAAATCTAAAGTAAATTGAATAGATAATTGTTTTTTTTTCTAATGAAGTTACTAATTGACAGGTACAACAAAATTAATCCATGTTTCTTTCCAAAAATAATCAACCTAAGAAAATTAATTACATTTTTGATTAAGAATACGAAAATTTTAATAATTTTGATCTGCTTCAATTGCAAGGATAAGGACAAATGTATCTCAGCTGTCAGTAGAAATCTCAACGTCAAACTTTACTATCTGCTTCTGTCTCTTCCTCTGGAACTAAAATCAATATTATGAATAAAAACCTAGAATATATTGCACACTTCAATTAGAACTCTTTTTTTTATAAACAATTCTGAGCAATGAAAGTAAACTTATTAGAAAAGTAAATTTCGAATAATAAATAAAAATATATTAAATTAAATATCAAAAGTTTAGAAGAAATAAATTTGTTATAAAATTATTCATATCAAATGTGTGAGATCCTCTGTTATTTTCTTCAGAATATTAAATAATTTCATTTAATAACAATACTTAAACATAATGAAATTTAAATTCAAGTGGTGTTAACGTTGTCTCAATGGCTGAAAATATAAACATTTTTCAAATGTATATAATTCTTTGAAATTAAAATTTAATAAGTCGAATCTCTTACACATTATTTGTAAGGGAATGAGGTTTGAAAAATGTAAAATGTTTAAATATAACCTCAATTTTAAAAATCACGAGCATGTGAAAATAAGAAGCATTTCTTTAAGAAATATCAATAAAGTTTTACGTTGAGCATGATATTTTGTAAAATAGTAGCTCTAATTACTAGCAAAGAGCTTATTTTTATAAATTTAAATGTGTTCATAATACACTGTAGCTATTTTTATATCAATAGAATAATAAATTATATTTTTTTAAAAAAATAAAGATATTACATTTTATTTTCTTAAAATTTGAATATTTTCAAATATTTTGAAATAAAAAAGGTACATAACATTAAAAAATTAGGTAGTGCTTAGAGTATGATACATTTTATAACTCTAGAAAGTTTTATACATCAAGGGCTACTGTTTTAGAGAATAGCATGCACAACGTAAAAATTACTTAGTTTTTTGTACAAATGTGTTGGTATTTTCTTATGCTTAAATTTAAAAAATAACGACTGTATATTAAGCATTTTGTACTTTTTTCAAACCTTATTATCTTATAAATAATGTGTAAAAGAATCGAATTATTTGATTTTAATTTCACATAATTGTATCTATTTGAAAATTGTTTATATTTTCAGCCCTCTTCGGCAAGGAAGGCTGGAATTTGCACACCAGTTCCGCAACTGGATGTCCACTCAGTGGCGAAAGGTAGCGTTTTCCTATTAATTACGTTTTATACTCCATCGGACGAATGGACGTTGGAGTATACGACGCGAAATCTCTGAAAGCAAACATTCTTTAACCATTGCATGAACGGTCTAGGCTGGACGCGGGAGCATTATGGTCTGGGTAATACTTTTCCGGTATTCTCTGGGTTTGCTCATCATTATGGAAGGTACGATAGATCACTGCAATTACGCATCTGTCCTTGCTGACCTCTCTACCCCTCTTTGTGCATTGTTTTTCCTGCGGATGATGACATCAACCAGCAGGACAAAGCGAAGTGTCATACAGCTGTTAGTGTACGTGCGTGGTTCGAAGAGCACCAGGATGAGTTTACCATTTTCCTCAGGATAGCAAACTCATCTGACTTAATCTCAATCGAGAATCTGTTGGAAAATCTCGATCGGGTTGTTCACACCATTTATCCTTACCCGTGTATTCTAGCTCAGTTGGCCACGGCACTGAAGTCGGTATGACTCAACCTCCCAGTGAACATTTACAGGAACCTTATTGACTCTCTCTCTGCACGTCTAGCAGCAGATAGCTCTGCGAAATGTGATTATTTTGCCTTTTGACAGGTGGTCACATAAATGTGACAGGGCTGTGCTTATGTACAATGATATTCGCTTAACACAAAGCTGAAATGACTAGAATATTTTTTCATGTAAAAATTTTTTTTGTTGAAGGTTTTTTAAAAAAAAAATCATATGCTATCAAAATTAAGTTTGTTAAAGTTATTTTTTTACTTCTATGCCTATATATGTCATAAAATCAATGAAGCAAAAACCTTCACAGGAATTTAAAGTATATTAATACAAAATTCTCAATTTTTTTAGAAAAAGAAAGAAAACACAGTTGTTTCTTTGTTTTACTTGCTAGTTTTATTAAAAAGTGTAAATATAACAAGAAATAATTTGTGACTTATAAATTATAACAATACATACAGAATCACTAAAAAAGGAACATCTTATTTATTTAAATCTCATAAAAGTGCAAATATCACTATTCAGTCTGTGGTACTATTATAAATTTTTGAGAAGTTCTTAATGTTTTAAAAGTTAAATGCTCGAAGAGTGTTCTTAAAAAACATAATACATCAATTGTACTGTCATTAAGCCAGGAATACTATTTTGTGCAGAAATTACCAGCAATCGAAAACGCTCTTTCGTGATCTACGCTAATTGGTGGTACTATTAGCAATGCACAATATACTTTTTCCAAGTATTTACCTCTAAATCCCTCATCTTCAAATACATCAATTTCTCGTCAAATGATTTTGGATATAGCTGATTTTTGTACAGTATTTTGGTTTGTTGAACTTTTTTTACTTATCACTAATTCTAATTTTTCTTCAAGTGACAGATCCTTTTCACTGTTGACATTAGTGTCATCCTCATCTTGGGTAATTGTACCGAATTCTTCTAAATGTGGATTGTTTTGTGGGTAAAAGATTTTAAGAAAATTTACTATAAACTTGATCAAATTTGATTTGGTTAGTCTCCTTTCTTCTTAACTCTAGAATTTTTTTACTTTGCACCATCATATTATTTTCATCATATAAATAATGAAACCAAACCGAAGTATTATCAACTGATTTTTTATGTTCTTTAAAGTTATTCTTATTCATTATTATGGGTTATTTTTTACGAGCATATATATAATGAATCTGAAAAACATTTTGAAATCTAAAGTATGATACAATGCGAATAACACAAACTCACCAATATGGAAAATATCGAAATATTATGCATTTTCTTCACAAGTACAACCTTGGTTTCTCAGATACGAATATCAGACTATGAATCTTACGCAAGTGAAGTATCGTTAAGAGCTGTAATAGGACAGTTTTGGCCCTGGAGGTATAACTTTTATAACTTGACTTGATTTTACGATGCATCTTTGTATTCACACTCTAATTAATTTCGTCTGTTAGGGTGCCATTTTAGTAACAGGTGTTGATGGATGAAAGAAGGCAGATGAGCTTGGATATGTTATTCCTCTTTTAAGGAGAACTTAGTTAGGAGTAGTGTATTTAGCTCTTTTTGTCAAATAAATAATTTATATATGTCTATATTTTTAAGTTCATATCAATAGTCTTTTATTCCGTTGCGTCAGATTCCGTTAAAATCAGATGATGGATTTAATAGTTGCCTTAGAACTGTAGAACCAGCTAGGAAAAATTAAATTAAGAACAACGGAATAAGCGGAATAAAGACGTTTAATATCTTCACCTTCTGAAATGGATGAGCAAAATTTTTTCATTTATAATATTTTTTAATTATGGTGCGATAATTAACACTATAACATAAACACAAATACGCATAATAATTTGCTTTGTTGGTGATCCCTGAACATATAAGGAACAATTTTAAAAATTTCTACTAAATACCGAAAAACCGGTATTTAAACTTTGAATACCGGTATTTTGAAACTGTACAAATAGCTCAAAATACCGTTATTTGGTATCCCAGTATACCGGTATTGCAATTCCTAGTCATATTGCCTACAAATTGAACGATAACGTCCTTTTTTTATTCACTCCACCATTGGGATGTGCATCTAAATAACTGCCTATACTTTTCATGACGTTCCTCATTTCGGAAGATGTGTGAATATCAGCTGCACTATTCATTTCATTTTCATTGTAGAAATCTTCATCAATAATACTTTTTGAGCTTTTAATAAAAACTCCAAAATATCTTTATCTGTCATAATTGGGGCAGGCAAAATTTATCATCATCCATTGCAAGATATTCTTCCTATAATACAATAAAAAATCTGATCCGGCTAGTATTTTTCATATTTTTTTTTCATTCTAAGAAGGGAAATCTGTTCATGTTAAGCGATTTTCGTTTCGTGTTTAGAGAAAAAAAAATGCACGGAAATACGGCCATAATTAAACTGCAAGTTTTCAAGGAGTGCTGTAGAGCAAACTACTGAGAATATTCCAGTGAAATTTGGTATCTACATGTTTCAGAAAATGCGGAAGTCAAATATGCAAAGAAAAAAAATTCCCATTTACACTCGATAGATGGTGCTGTACTGTGTTTCGAGGCTTATCGACGATATATATGCAAATTTTAAGCGCATCGAACAGTATAAAAACAAGACCACATTGAGTAATGGTCAATCATGACTCGGTATAAGAAGAAGCATGCATTGTTATTGAAAATATTCTACCTGAATGGCAGCAATTATTCAGCTACTCTGAAAGAATACCGGCATATGAAACGATTAAGAAGAGGTCCAATGAGTGTGTCAATGGATTGAAAAATATGATTTCTAAATTTGAAAAAGCAGGAGAATATTGGGTGTTATTCCAGGCACAAGATTGCGGGGCATCCTGTAAACCCTGAAAGAGTGCAATAAATTGATGAAGCTAATTCTACTACGAGTAACAGTTCAGGAACCAGTATGCTGCAACAAGTGAGTGCAAGACAAGGGGGTTGGACATTATTTCTTCCCTGGTCAACTGCGCATAAAGTGTTGTGCCACATTTTTAGGCGTTATCCGTATAAAATTAAAATGCTTAAAGGATTTAAACCTCATAACGACTTCTAAGAATTGATTTTGCAAACTTTGTCCTGTTGAAAATCAGTGTGGATGACACTTGGATACAGAGGATCATGTGGACAGACGAGGCGCATTTTACACTATGAGGTAGTGTAAATACGCATAACTGCAGGATATGGGGAAAGAGCAACCAATACGCTAAACGGGAAAAACCCCTCCATTCCAAATATGTAACCATATGGTGTGGAATGACTTGTGATTTTCCTTTTTGGCCCATATTTCTTTGAGATCCCAACTACAAGTGGTCTCAAACGCTATAGTGTTACAGGGGCTAGAAACGGTGCGATGTTGAGAGAACAATTGATTCCAGAATTGCAAGAAAGACATTGTGCAGGATGGATCATGTCATTACGCTCTGTCTATCTGTTTTGGAAGTTGTATATGCCACCGATGAGCGTTGAAATACGGAACAGCGCCATCTATCGGGTGAAAATGGCGATTTTTTTCTTTGCGTATTTCATTTGCGCATGCTCTGAAACGTGTAGATACCGAATTTCACTGGAATACTAACTGTGGCTTTCTCTCCAGCACCCCTTGAACACTTGCAGTTTAATTATGGTGACCCTGTACCAAGCAGTTTGTTGGGACCGTTAAATTTGTTCGTGTAAACCGATATTTCATCTTAAGCGTTTGCGTATTAGACGTATTTCACTGTAGATACAAGCAAGTTTACGTATAAACATTTTTCTGTAGATGGTGCGCACCAAATATCCAGCAGCTTATTGGCACACTGTCTCCTGTGGCCTCCGTTCCTTCACCAGAGGAAAAGCGTGCAAGTACTGAGTTTGGTGGCGCCAACTAGCATATGTGACATTAATAAATACTAATACATCAGTTTTAGAGCTTTAATGGTATTTTTTAAACATACATTCTGTAAACATTCAGGAATTGTGTTCGCCTAGAAATATGAGAATATTTACAAATTATTAAGTTATGCTAAAGATTTTCTTACGTGGATTATGTGACTTGTGCATTTTATAATTAAATTTTAACATCTAATTTTGAATAAAGTAATTTTTAAAAATAAAAAAAAATAACTGTATCAATAAATTTTAGAAAATTTACATAACAATTTAAAAATAAATTTACATATTTCTTTTTATTTTCTCATTGGTTAACTGAGAAATTCAATGCAACGTGAATTATTTTTCCAGCTTCTCCTCTAAATAGTATTGCTTTTATAACATCAATTTTCCAGACATCATGTTTTTTTGAATATGACTTACTTATTATTTACCAAAAATTTTTGATTTATACAATTTTTTTTTTACATTTTCACCAGCAATCAAAACTGATTTCTTAGTGTTTCTGCAAAGAAATAAATGCATTACATTAAATTACTGATTTATTAAATGAATAAACTGAAAATCTTTTATTTTAACCAAAAACAAATTTTTTGATTACGTAGACCTAATATTCCTTCCTAGAAGAGTAAAAGAAAATTTTATGATAGACACATATAACATATTTACACCCTTTAATAAAAATTACTTTCTGTCATCTGTGATTATACAATTAATATATATATTAAAGACTTGAATGTAACTGTCATTTACACAAAATAGTTTTTAAAATAAATAATAAAAATCCACAAAAAATTTATTGTTTAGCCATTTTTGAAAGAAATATCTTGAATATTGTCTTGAATTCATTACACTTCAGTGATTTTTTCTGTATTTTAAAAGAAACCTATAAAAATAAACTTCGAAGCATATTCTCAATACTACGTGCCTTCATAAACAGAAGCCTGTACTGAATAAAACATAGAAAAAATATCAACTTTTCTGAATTGGGGTTTTTGAGAAAACGTATGAGACTTCAGAAAAGGATAAATTATATTTCTACTCACATTTATCGGTATAAAAGCTGTCTTTTATTTCAATAATCTTTCTCTCTCAAGGTATACTGATTCCCAATAAGACCATTTTTCTTTTCTTCTTAGTCTTTTATCTTAGGAATAAATATAACGCAGGATATGTTCTTCGATTTTCTTTCTTATTCTTATCAGAATAGTCCAGGAAGAAAGGCTGAATATAATCTCCTTCTTGTTAGGATTTCTATCTTAAGATGAGTGATATGACTTTAATCTGACATAAAGTCCAAATCCTTCGGAATAACTCACTGTAATATAATTCAACGAAAAAAAAATAGTGTCCATAATCGAAAAAGTTACCATAAATCCCCATCCATATCTGGATTTTTTTCTGTAATTACAAACATTTTGTTTATAGAGAACTATCAAGCATAACATAAATACTGTCGATATCAATTAGTTGTGAGTAATATTAACTCTTTAACTGTCAAGTTTTATTGATGATCTGTGTACACAAATTGTCAAATTTTTTAAATGCTAAATCAAATGTTTAGTACTAAGTAAAATATACTTAGAAATTAAAGACTGGTATATTTTGTACATATTTTTTTCCATGTAAAAATTTTGATTTACATCAGCGCTTCTCAAACTATAATGCACTCCCCCCAGGGAGGTGTGATAACCCTTATAGGGGGTGCAAGTATATTGAAAAGTCGAAAACAAAGACTATTTTTTAAAAAAAATATTAATTTATTGAAAGTAAACAAACAAAACACACTTTGACATAATAAAAAAATTTTAAAAAAAACATTTACACTGATAAAAAAACATTTATAAATGTATCTCCGAACCGCATAATGTATTTTACAATTAATTTAACAATACTAAGTTAAGAATAAGTTAAATAATCACCAGTGACCCCACGGGCTTTTCGCGTGTATAAAATTATATGAAAACATTAACACTTATCTTGATAATTTGTACGGTTTATAATTAATCCCTTAACTGCCGATTAAAAGTTACGTGATTCACTCCCAAATGCCACCGTTTTGCACGTATACAAACATATGTGATGTATTGGGAGGGGGGGGGAGGAATTAATGCACCAATTCTCTAAAATAAGTAATTCCTTCGCAAACACACACCCACACTGTCAAGTTCATTTTATCGCCTTCAGAATAATTTTATGGATAGCAGTGAACAGAAAAGACAGTATTTCGAAGGGACGTATATATACGTCCGGGGCAATATACGCACTGGCTGAGCGAGACGTTCATATACACCGGAGACACTTAAGAGGTTAAGGTCATATTGTAGCTTTAACGTCCAAGTATCGTATTATCGAATACAATGTATTGTTATTCTGTAAAGGGGGGAGCGATGGAAATCATGATTGAATATTAGGTCGCAAGTATTGAAAGTATGAGAAGCACTGAATTACATGCATAAAAACTTTTGAGGTTTTGTAGCAACTGCATATTCGTTTGAGGTAGTTGCCACCCAGGGTAGCAGGAACTAAGTTTACTTCTAGACGAGAATTTTTTTTCAAAAAAGAAATAACTATAACGGACCGTTTTTAGTTAACAGCTGAGCTGATAGATGGCGGTGCCATCTGTACTGATCCGTACTTTCCTTCTTACTGATAAAACAGTGCATTGATAGTATAGTGATGGACTCGAGTGATTAAGAAGCTGAAAATGGTCTGAGCTTTCTTGGCAACAGACGGGAGATATTTGAATTATACTGTTTCCGCCTGATCTTTTCTATTTTGTAATATACTATATAATTTATCCTTTTGTGCATAAACTATGATAACGAATAAAACTCTTATTATTATCTCATTTTCATTCTCTTACGTCTTGCATTGGCGCCAAAGGTAGGTTGCCATTATAAAACAAAAGAAAAAGGTGATAATAATAAGGATTTATTAGTTATAAAAGCATAGTATATGTAAAATATCTTACAGATTATGCAAGATAGAAAAGAAGGTTAGACGGAAACCATGTAAGTCAAATATTAACTGTCTGTGGCCAGGGAGATACAGACCACCATTTTCAGAGTCTTAATCGCTGGAGACGTACTGTATAGATTGGCACTAGACTGATTTAATAACGGAATTTAATACATATGACAGCTCCATCTATTGGTTCATTTGCTAATTAAAACGATCTGCTACGTTATAAAATAAAAATAAATATAAATCAATATTTATTAGTAGTTCAGTAATTAAGTTGTGTGTTGTTTTCCGAGCCCAAATTAAGTTTTTTTCTGTTATATATGCGTAAGACACACTCAAAATTTAAAATTGCCCCTTATAATACTCGGGCTTGACATTTTGTATTGTGTGACCCGACTGTTCGAGATTATATCGGGTATCTCAGTTAAAAGGTTAATCATTATCTCAGCCAATGAATAAAAATTATACACTCTTAGGTTTCAACACATAAATTAAGCGCGATATAAAAATGATTTATTAGTTCATGTGTCTTCCTCATTCAATGACAGCTGTTGGAAAATGTAAAAACATTCGTTTTTAATACTCCTTTTACAGTCTTAGAGTGCTTATCAACTAAAACAATTTTATGTAATTTTGCACTGTTATGAACACTGTTAGCGGTTTGAAATAGAGCTTTCTGAATGAAGTATCCAAACAATTCGGAATTCTCAACGTCGTTAAACCACTAAGGGATATACAAATACTTAGCATTTTCAAGAGGCAGTAATGGGTTCTCTAATGCCTCATAAGAGAGAATGGAACGCTATTTTGAAATACTGTAACTACTTTTTGGTGCGATTGTTTTAATTGAGCAGCTTAAGTATGCTTCAACGAAGAATGCAGGTACCATTTAAGCATATTTTTGAGTTCAACAGTTGCCTATATATAATTCGGATAACCCTTCCGTGACAATTACGATTGTGCTAGATTGCTAACAACACAACTATTGTTAAGACGATATGGTACCCTAAAAATCATCAAACTATCGATTTTTTTATTGGATTATTTGATACCTCGAATTTTTATAAACATGCATGCAAATTTCAAAGCTTTACCTGCATTTTTTATCAAGTTATGGAGAATATTTGTTACTGGACAGCAACTCCCACGCCCACATTTCAGATCTGCTGGAAAAGACCCTGACAAAAAGTGAATTAATTATTTTTCTACCGCACGTAAATGAGACTGACATTATATATGTAGTAACAAATCATTTCAAGAAAGAATTGTGCAATCCATGCAGAAAAATCTAGTTTGTGTATTGTTTATTGGAAGAGCAAATGGATTGGGTCAAGATTTAAAAGTTGTGAGTGCTTTTTATGATAATATTATGAATGAAGTTAAAACTTCAAAACGGATTCTCTCAAAGCACAGATACTAAATCTCATTTTGATAACTCAGATAATTAAAAATCTAATTCGCAAGAATAGAAAACCTCTCCCAATTAAAAAAATTTTTTTTGGCGATATATATATATATGTATCCCAGTGTGTGAAATTCAACACTTTTATTACTAAAATATTTTAAGATATTTATTTAAACAGATGCATACATGCAGTTCTAAGATTTTGATATATTTTACCTATAAATTGTTATTTGATTTTGCTTTCATTCGTGTAAAATATTTAACATGCGAAGGCTTTTAAAATCAGGTGAATAAAAAATAAAGGCATAAAGATCTTTTATACATGTTGTGCATTAGCTCTGAGCATGGAACTAACTCTGAAGTGTGTGTATTCATTTTTTTTTATAATTATTAAGATAAAGTTTAATGAAATATTGATCTTTCACTCGTGTTCTTCTATATATTCATTATGTCAGTATGCTATTTAATTTTTCTACATTTGTGCAGTTTCTTATCGTAAGCAATTTTAAATAAACTAATTAAAATTTCTTAAAAGTTTCAGACTATTTGATTAATATTATGTGATGCTATTCATGGATTGAAAACTTCAAACTCATTTTTCTCCATTTCGAATTTTTTGTACATAGACTATTATTTAAAACCCTAAGGCTTTTTTGATAATGGAAGTATGGGTTTGAAATTTTTTATAAATGTTTTGAAATGGATGTTTTTTAAAACTGTGCATGGAATTAGCTCCAAAATGTTTCATACTTTATCTAAAAAATTTCAAAATCAAAATTTATGTTTTTTTTAAGAATTTTTGGAAGTTTAACTATAAAAAAAATTAATAAAAAATTCTAGAGCAGTAGCAGAAAAAAAATAATGCACAATTTTATTTAGTATAGTATAATATACTTGGAAAAAAATTTTGAAAGAAAAAAAACATATTTAAAAAAGCCTTAAAAATTTAAAAATGTTTAAAAAACTTCAAAAAATTTAAATTGTACAAGAAATTTAAAAAATTTTTATTGAATTTAATATTAAATATTAATTTTTATAAAATACAATTAAAACGGAATATCATACATTAAAATAAAATAAAAAATGTGAAGATGATACCATATCGCCTTAAGATTGATTCTGTCTTAAAATCGCAGGTTTCTGTTACATCTTCAATGGTGCCTTGAATGGTGTGCATAGATATCCAAGTGATATGAGATTGCCTTTTAAAACCGAATAATACTAATACTACACCACAATAGTCGTAATTGATTCTTGATATACCGTAGAAATATGTTGCTTAATTGCTGACTTATGCATTGCAATATTGGTTTGCGCTCAGTATTATAGTTTGGGGTGGTATTAAATTTTTACATGCATCCCCCTTTAACGCAAACAAAAATTTTTCAAGGGGGGAGTCCATGGTCGCAAATTCCCCAACTCGTATCATACCTCAAGAGAACAACACCAATTGATTTTTCTGATTTTTTAACAACAAACAGTAAAAAATAAATTATTGAACTAATAATTAGCACTAAATATTAAAATAAATTGTTAATTACAAGTACTTAATTAAATTTTACGTTATAGGATTATCATTAATCGAAACAATCTCAAGGGTTTTGGGGGGCGTCTGAACCCCCAGGACACCCCCTTGTGTGCGCCACTGCCCACCCCGAATATCCATAAATGTTCACAATGGCTAGTTACTGCTAAATCTCTAAGTTTATGGATACTGTTGTCCACACACATTCCAACAAAAGGCAGTGCGTGATGAAACGTAGACTCAAAGTTTAATGGTACTTGTTTGCCCGATTTCAGGATTGGCTATCTGTATGCAGACTAAGTGTGTCTTCTGCTGACTTTAACTATGAGCACCGACTTTGGATAATAATGTTTTACTTTTTAATGTATTTTGAGTTATTTCGTAACAAATGCTTGATGTTATAATATCTGTGGCTATTATTATTATGATTATACATTGCGTTTTGCTTTAAATGCGGTCTTAAAAGTGTAAGTTTAATTTATTGTAGTTTTGTAGGTAATATAATACATATTCCGTATTTATTTTTAAGTTATAATAAAAACTGGACCTTTTCCTTAGTTTACCTTACCTACGCCACTGTGTTGACCAGATTAGATGTAGGGAAAGTTTGCCGTCCCTGTTGTTAAGGCTCTTCAGTGTAGCAATAATTCTTTTGAGTGAAGGACTTTTTTTATATTATTGAGGTAAATGCTCATAGAATGCAACGCGTACTGAAAAGATATAAATGATTTAAGAAAGATTTTAAAAAGTGTATATTTAATACTCACAAGCTATTATGATTCGTACAAAGTATTACGATACAAGTAATACAGAATAAGAGTTAAATATACTAAAAATGAGGTACAAAAAGCATATCCATTACTGACGGAACATATTTCTTATACTCTTATATTTTATTCGAAGAAAGTAGTACATATATATGTTATCATTAATATTTTAAATTAAAAAATATATTTAGTTTAAAAATAAAAATATTTTATAGATTCAATTTAATTTATTACACACACAGAAGGCTACTATTAATGGTTTTATGAAATATTTTCGATGCCGCGGTAACCAAGTGGACATTGTCGCGAGTTAGAAACCTTGTGCTATTGTATAGAGGGCCCTATGCAAGGGAAATCTGTCGAGGCTTAAACTTCTCACGTAAGTGGGAAGTTCATGTTTGGAGAGTGGAGTGCCAGCTCGAATTTTTTCTTGCTACTTGACCGAGGAAAAAAATTGCGAAGTCCAATGACAATAACGCTTTCATTGCTTTAAACCCCTTAATTGGCAATTAAAAGTTTCGTGATTCACTTCCGAGTGCCACCATTTTTCCCATAGATGCGCTTATATGATGTACTGGGGAAAAGAAGAGGCACAGTCAAGCAAATTTTTCTCGCATATAAGTAAATCTTTCCCAAATTTGTCCAAGGTCATTTTTTTGCATTCTACATCCTTCGAAATAGTTTTACTGATAGCATTGCAAGGAAAGGAATCGTATTTTGGCGGGACGTATATATACGTCCGAGGCACTCAATGCACTGGTAGAGTGAGACAGATATATACACCGGCAGAAGTTAAGGGGTTAATGTGTGACATTAATAAGAATGAAAAAAATCCGTACCCGATAAAACAAGGGTTCCAAATTTAATAAAATTTACTTTATCCACACATTTCGCGTTTTTTTCCCCTTTACTTTTCCGTTTGCTATCCATTTAATGCAAAAGTAAGATTGAAAAGTGAGATTAATAGCTGTAGAGAGAGAAGTGTACTATTAGACTTCTCATATATTTTTAAATCTTTAGTTCACGAAGCAAAAATGATCTTCGTATATTTGCAGATTTTACCGATTGGATTTCTAATAAAAAGCAGGCGCTGATACGTGAGTAATATTCGGAAAAAAGTTTTCTTTCTTCCTTTCTAAAGTATACCATATTTCACTGAACTAAAAATATAAAATTAATATGTTCTAGAATATCCATAACATAAAATTGAAAAAAAAAGTGTTCATATTTAATATAAATCAACATCAGCTCTCAGACGTAATTTGATATTTCACGAAATAAAACAATAAATACATCAAAAAGTTTTCACTAAATATTAAATTACGAAGCACACACACACATTTGTATATAAGATTATATTCGGGATAAAATTATTGCTGACTAGGAAATTAGAAATAATTTCTTTCCTTCAAACTAAGTTAAATTTCAGTGACATTTAAATTTAAATAGAATAATAAATAATGTATGAAGTTGAAAATAACATTTACGTAAAAAAAGATTTTTAATGTATTATAATAGATCAATGTAACTTAAAATAATTTTAGAAATAGAAAATATACATCGCCTTCATATTAAAAACCCATTTTTAATTTTTATCGAAACAAATAATTGTAATTTTTACTGACAAAGAACATACCATTATAACTTATTTTTGCAATTGCCCGTGACCTTCGGGGGAATCTGTAACCCCTAGAGTGGCGTGTTTCTATGCGGAAGATAAGGGAATGCTTCCACTGGTTTTCCAGTGTGTGGTAGAAAAGAAATAAAATATCTTTCAGCTGGGTTTCTTAAAAGAACGGGGTAAAAGTTTAGATCTGGACACAGCGTTTACATCAGCATGTGGGATGATGGTACAAGGTTTGCCATGGTCTTTAGTTTCTCTGACCAAAGAATCAGCACACTCATTTTCTTCGATATTTACATGAGCAGGTAACCATTTTAGCACACAGGGTTTCCCCTTGTGATGTAGCTACTTGAGTAGTAAATTAATGGGAGTCTCTCCGTTTATGATAGCTTCTAAGGCCGATTTGGAATCTGAAAAGATTACCAAAATCCTTCTGAAATATCCATAGCTAACAAAAGTTAGCCACGTGAATAGAGAGGACTTCTTTAATTGCTAAGATCCTACTGGTGAAGTTAGAAGCGATTACACCAGTGTTAAGAATGTGTTAATACTGGTGAAGGGAAATAAAATACCTTCCACGAACCAACAGGTAGAAGACCAACCTTTTTGGAGTCAATGACATCCAATTTTTTCCATGGATAGTAAATCCATGGACTCAACAACAACAGAACAATAACAACAATTCCCAGTAAGGTTTGTGTTTTGTTTTTTGAAAGAATGTTAAAGTAATTTAAGAGCATTTCTAATAAAAATAGATTTTCAGAGCCTTGCTTACCATGTTCGAATTTTACACATCTTTTTGGAGCAGATATTTGAGAACAATATCAAGCCTGTATCATTTTATACTAATTATTCAGAGTGGCAATGATATGCAGTGAATTTTCCAAACTTTCTTGCAAGTGCTTCTGGGCCTTTTTAGCCTAACTCCCACTATCTCTTCTAAGTAAAATTGTTGATATATATATTTTTAAAGTTACTGGAGTTCGGAGAATTAAAGGAAAAGGGTGGAGGGAAGTTGAAATATGTAGAAAAAGATTGCTAAAAACGCTTCAGAATAACCGATAACTTTTTAATTTAAGGCAGAAATCCCCCCCTCTTTAATTTAAATGTTCATGGCCAAGAAGTTTTACATTTATAACTTCAGAAGACAATTAAAACTTAAAATACCCTCCATCCCACCAAATTAACACACAGTGATAAAAATAGGGATACTTCCATGGTGTCTCCAAAACCTAAAAAGACTGATTTGAAGAAAACAATGGATTATAGGGAAAATGGGTGTCACAGTCAGATAATTTTTAATGAATTTTTTGAAATGGTCTTGTGGGACGGATTTTCATGCAGAGCAGCGTAGATTTAAAGAAAAAGATAACATTTTGTTGAAAAACTAAAATTTTAATTTTGATCAAATTTTACATAGCGTGTTAATACGTATTTATATTATTTCCTATTCAGACATTATTAACATTAGAATACTTTAAGTGAAATTACCCCGTAATTCCCAAATAATCTGTAAAACAAATAAAAAAAAACGTTTAAAACTTTACTATTCTTTCAAAATTATTTATCTTAAAAAACTGACAGTTTTTTCAGTTCATTTTTATAGATTTTAAAAAATATAAAAGAGAGAGAGAGGGGAGGGTGGTATGTGAGAATATATTTTCTTTATTTCCACATTCCATTTATATAATTCCATGACGAATTTGAGCTATCTATATTGAGAAGTTGTTCAATAATTAATCTTTTCACACTCAAGCCAAACTTTTGAAATTCATTTGCGTAATTCAAAGACTTTTAAATTCACAAGGGCTGCATTAAAAAGTTATACGAAAGCAATGGATCAAAAATGAGCACTTAGACACACTAAAGTTGCACTTTATATCCATTTCAAACTAAGCGCTTTCTGTAATGAGGAACATTTATAATGAATATCAAACTTTCGACAACGCGGCCATTTCAATAACTACCATTAACTAGCCCTCTTAATAGGAAACACTTTCTAATTTTGGTAAAAGGTATGAGTTGATATAATTCAGCATCTTAAAAGACATACTTAATTCCCAAAGGCGCACAAGGTGTGTAAAAATCCTAATCTTATACAAATATATTTGTAATTACAAATAATTAGCTCTTTAACTCTGAAGCTATTTTGATGATGTGGGTACATAAATTATATATCAAGTTTTTTTATTGCTTAAGTCAAATGTTTTGTACAAAATAAAATATATTTAGTAGTTAAAAACTGATATTTTGAATTACTTGCCTAAAATTTTATAGGTTTTACACCAACTACATATGTGTTTTAAGTGGCTGCTGCTCAGCATAGCATTAGTAAATTTTGCTTCTCGTGGAGCATCACTTTCGAAAAATTAAAACAAAAATTAATATCTAATACTAGTAGGATAATTCAGTTCTATGTGGTATAACTCAAAACCCTTTTCCACGCCGAGCAACTCCACAATGATTAAACCAGAATCGTCTTTCCTTTCTCATCTTTTTTCCAATTTTTATCCTTTTTCAACACTCTATTATAAGCTTCACTTGTTTGTAACGGAATCTCTTAACTCAATTTTTACCCATTTTAAAAGGTTAGATTAATTCGAAATTTTGCTCAACTGTCCAGGACCGATGACAGTAAAATAATTGAATAATTTTGTTCCATTGTTCTTATCAGGATCATCTGGATAACGATTTCCCATTTTCAGATCCCATCGCACATCTGGCGACTGATTTCAGATCCCATTTCCAGATTTGGCGACTAAAAATTAAATTACAACTTGTTCCGTTAACAATAAAAGAGTATTTTTAGTATTTTTAAGCTATAATTTTTGAACAACATACTTTGCAGTGTCTTGCAGTCTCACGTTTCACAGGAGTAGGAGGAATATGGAATATAATTTGTCGTTCAATAAGATGGGAAGAGTTATCTACTGTATTATCTATGAAGATTATTTTTCCAGAAGCTGAAATATCTTATTTATATAAAAAAAAAACTCTTCTACAACATGGAATCGAAATTCTAAAAATGTAATATGTTTCCCAACTAAATTTTTTAGTGTAAAAATGAGTTCCAGAGTACCTTATCTAATAAATGTAAAGTAATCTTCTTATAATAATTTTTCAGGGTTTTTCGGATTGTCAGATGAAAAGATATATTTCAGGATATTTCACAGAACAGATACATTTATAATTTTTTTTTATTATATTGTAACTCTAGTGATTAATTTTTTTATTTTCATTTTATTATTTTATACCTTTTATTTGTCTCTTTTTTTAAAGTAAAAGCAAACAATTTTTAGGAGAAAAAACTTGCCTTTTCTTTTTTTTCCTACAAACCGCGTTACAACGAGTGCAAGTGCGAACTCGCGTAACTTTTTACTGAGAATTTAAGGGGTTAAAGAAAAGGTACCACCAATAAACAGTTTTCGAAATACGTGGAAACTCATTTCAAATAAATCTTATTGTGAACCGTCTGTTTTCACGAATTTTCTTATCTACTTTTGCAACTAAGTCATCATTAACAACACAAGACTGTCTAATCTGTTATTTGCCATGGTCATGTCAGCCTGTCATTGAATTGTCGAATCCTCTTTCTCCCCATTTCATCACTCATTACATTTTCACCACAACCTATACAAGTTGACGATAAATTTTAACAGACTTAGTATCCCTTGCGTTTAAAAAACGTAATACAGAACGCACTTCACAGTCGGCGGGTTTGGCAATCAACTTAAACATTTTGAGCGCTCACTAACATATGTAAAAACAAGGCAGTTTGCTGTAATAGCGTCTCTGGGCTGACAATAAACCCAGAAAGGTATGCGTAAGTGTTGAGCAGCAAAAAACCTACTGCGGTTGCCTTAGAACTAGGGATTACAATACCAGGATACCAAATACCGGTATATTGAGTCATTTGTACAATTTCGTAATGCCAGTATTCACAAGTTTAAATACCGATGTTTTGATATTTACTAAATATTTTTAAAATTGTCTCCACTATATGTTCACGGATCGTCAACATATCAAAATAGCATACGTTTTTGTTTTTATGTCTCTCTAACGGGTGAAATTAATTAGGCTGTGAATACAAAGTTGCATCGTACAACCAAGAGAAGTGATAAAATAAGTGAATCATCCAAGTAGGTGGTCCAAAATTATCCCATTACAGATCAGGGCGATACTGCACTCCCTCAGGATTCATAGTCTGATATTTGTATCAGTGAAAACAAGGTGTAGTTGGGATACAAGTGCGCATATATCAATATTTTTTTTAATTGGTGAGCTTGTTATTCACATTGTATTCGAATATCATACATTAGGTTCAAAATATTTTTTGAGATTTATTATATATATACTCACACACATACGTAATAACCCATAACAATGAACGAGAATAACTTTAAAGAACATAAAAAATCAGTTGATAATACTTCGGTTTGGTTTCATTATTTATACGATGAAGACCACAGACTAAATAGTGATATTTACACTTTTTTTGTGGTTTAAATAAGGAAGATGTTCCTTTACCTTTTGGGGATTCTTTATATACTGTTATGTAATTTATAAAGTATACGTTATTTTTTGTGATTTTACACTTTCTAATAAAACTGGCAAACAAAACAAAGAAACACCTGTGTTTTCTTTCTTTTTCTAAAATTTCCACTACCGGTACTAAAACCGGAATCCTGGTATTAAGACCTAAAATATCCCGAATACCAATATTGAACTTTTGGTCTGATATTGAAATCCCTAGGTAGAACATAATATTTGCATAAAAATGTCCTCTGCATTATGTATTTTTCCGAGTTTAAGTTACAATGTGCAGAATCTGTAGCCAATCAGCCACTGACTACCAAAAATTAATCATTTGAATATTATATCGTAATTTATGTCCTTACGCAATTGTTTTAATTTGGATACGATTTATCGGTTCGTGTTTTAAAGGGGATATGACTATAAAACAAAAACAATTTAAAACATATTTTACTCGTTAAATAGTTTAGAAAAATGAAAGGATGTAACTAATCTTGTGAATTGGGACTACACTAAATACTGTGACATCTGTGCGTCCCCTTTGGAGACACCTGGGACTTTCCTCCCCGACCGGATCAGTTTTAGGAGAATTGATCACCACATGTGCAAAAACACCTGCAGTCTCTAATATACTGCAACGGACGTGTCTTAGCCCCGGCAACCTTTGACATGAGGAGAAGCCATTTCGCCCACCGCCGGATGTGGGGAGTGAAAGGGGACGCCGACAACGGTCAATCGCAGAAACCGCGAAGGGCTGTGAGAGACAGAGAGTTGACAGCGAAACCTTCGCAATGAACGGACACCAAGATCCCTCCCTCACAAAGTTTTGTTTTGGAACTCTAAAGCATCTAATAGTACTAAATTGCACATCCATGTAAATAATAGCTGCGGCTAAATTAAACTAACTTATTATATTTCAAATCACGCTACCTTTACTGTTTTCAAACGTCTAAATACATATTCCTGAAGTTTTTAATTTTGTCATACTCTAATTTTTTTGCATAGAACGTACATTAATATTAATTATTAACATCATTATAAAATTTGAAATTATATCACTTACAGTAGATCCTCATTTAGATGGTGTTAAAATAAAAGATTTACTTCCGTGATACTTTCTTATGTCTTATAAAATATCTTAGAAGATAGTAGTCCCCGAAATCATCTACACTAACCACGCTTGACATACTCGTTGCATTGAAGAAATGACTTTTTTCTTTTTGTTGTGTGTGGTTTCTTGATCGTGTGTTAATTTTTTGGACAATAATACATCATAGATGCTTAAACATCCAATGTATAGTTTCTAACCTGGCATAACTACATTTTGGTCTCTAAAGTAATTTTTTATTTGTGTTTTTTATTTATTAATTCTGATAAATGGTTATTCGGATTAAGTTACACCCATGTGAATGGGATTTGGATAAATGAATATTAACAGTATTATAATTTTAAAAAATAATTATTAATTATTATTACATACATTTTATATACAAGTGAAATTAATTATCACCATTACTCATTGTGAATTTAATAGCTTTCATCAACATTAATTCAAAATTATTGTCACATATATTGCTTACATAAATTCTGCTTAAAATCAAATTTTTGCGTCTTAAGGCTGAGAAATATTTTCTGTTTTAGAATAAGTTTGACTTTTATTGCAATTTTTCAACAATTAAACCATAAAAACTACTTATTGGACAATGCAAAACATATAAATTGTAAATATTTAACAACTAATATACTAGGAATAAATTAAATATTAATATTAAATATTTCACGATCAACAATATTAATGATTGCATGATTAACAACGGTTAAAATAAGAGACACTAATGTGTACATTATGTCATACTGAAGAAAATTATAAATTAAAAATTACATTTCATAAGCTGTATCATATCGAAAGCAGGTTTTAGATTCAAGAAGGTTCTGTGGCATAGGAGGGCTACTCGTAAATTACTTTTTATTAAAAGCAAAAAAATACTGTTTGAGAGTTCTCCAAAAAATAAATTTGATGCATTGTTCTATACAACAAAAATAAATGCCTCATTCATCATAAAAACCATCATCATGGGCAATGGAGAAACTTGTCCACAAATTTTTCTTTAAGGGTCTCAGGGTGTTAAAAATGTTTCGAGAGCACAAAATATGAACAATTTTCGACTAGAAATAATTCTTTGAGGTTAAAATGAAATAATTTGATTCTTTTACACATTTTTTATAAAGGAATAAAGTTTTAAAAAAGTATAAAATGTCTAAAATATAATCATAATTTTAAAAATAATAAGCACATAAATATAAGAAAAATTTTTGTAAGAAACAAATAGTAAGTTTTACGACGCGCATGATATTTTCTGAAATAATAATTCTAATTACTAGCAATAAGTTGATTTATAAAGTCAAATATATCCTTATTAGATGGTAGCGATTAGATATAAAAAGAATAAAAAATAATATTTTTTAAAAATAAAAAAATACATTTTTAAAAATTTTTTCAAAAAATTTATTTTTTTTTAAATTTTTCAAAAAATTACAAATATGTAATACTATAAATAGCTAGGATTTAAAGATTATGATAGAGTTTATAATTCTGTAAAGTTTTATGCATCAAAGTATGATAGTTTTTGAAACGCAATGCGCGTAAGTGAAAAAAACACAAACTGAGAAAAAAGGCTTTAAAGTTTTAAATTGAATTTGAGAAAATAAATTTTAAAACTTACATGCTAAAATGCTCCAGGATCATAGGATATGCCTTCCTGTTGCCCAAACAGCTCAATTTCTGTACTCTTTTTAATTTTTTTAATCTCTGCGAGATTCAAACGATGACGTTGAGCTCCTCTTTCTTGACGTAAAGATTCGACGATTGTCACGTTCAGCCAGGAACACACAAACATTTTTGTTAATTTTTAAGCCAAATTTCTCTAAAATAGTAATAAGTATTTGATTTCCATCATTAAAAATGCTGGTTGCTAGATTTGCAGCAATCTCTGCAATCTGAAGGATAGAATCAATCGTCATCGGACAAAACTTCCAGATTAATGAATTTAAACTTTCATTAGGATTCTGTGTCTTACCTCCTAAGCATTTCTTCAGGAGTGCCAGATGAGATAAGTCTGCAAATACAGGCTTAATTACATCTCGAACAGCTTTCGCAACTGAGGGTTTGTGTTTATAATTTTGTAAATTATTATTAATTGCGGCATTATACTTACACTATGTATTTGGATTTGTAGGACAAAATCAGTGCATCGGTTCATCATCGGTGCTGCAAGAATGACCCCGAACAGCCCAAATGGCTTTCCGCATTTCCTTTACACTAGTAGAATTGCATCGAATAGCATTACCATAGTAATGCGCAAGCTTATCAATTAAACTATCATTTAACCTACCTTTACCGCCTATAGTTTTACCATCAGATAATTTCTTCTTACCATATACTAATTTAAGCTTCCTAAGTCTTGTACCCATTCTCTTTTGCACATGGCCTACACATTCTATTTTCTGAATAAGATGGTCATAGCCGTATGGATTGTTTTCAGAAAGGGCATTGAATGTTTTTGTGTCGCCATCTACTATGTAGTTCGAATATTTCAGGTCGTGAAGCTTTTCTGATCGATTAAAAATCCTCAACATCCCGTCAACCTCCATCTTACCAGCAGAGCCAGAATAATTTTTTCTACATGAAATCTTATGCCTCTTTGCAATTTATTGTACTTGATACCAAACTTTACCCCTTTATAACTGTCGCTTCATTTGCAAAATGAGGACAACACTTCCCGATCCAAAACCTTACCTGTTTCGCTCCCTATTAGAGTACATACTCCAATCAACGATGAATGTCCTCTCGTCTTCCAGGTCCCATCACCACTTACCGTTAAAATGTTATCAGGTAACGAAGAATTTTCTTCGACAGCTGCCCTGTTCATGCTTTCTTCGGCGACTTCCTTCATAACAAGTGAAAGTTTATTATTAATAACATCATATGATTTTTGTTCAACAGGATTAGGAAGACTCATTACAGAACAAAAGGTTTTTAATGACTCTAAACCTTGACCTATGCATCCCATTGCTAAAATAGATCTTCTGTTAATTTCTGGAGCATTATTTTTATTCCCAATGTTTTCACAGCTTGAAAAAGTACAAATGCTCCCACATTTTTTACAATGTATTTCAAAATTCGAACATAAACCACGAGTGGATTTTTCATTAATTGTTAATGGTTTATGACATTTTAAACAGCATGATACTGACAAAATAGAGCTAAAGGTTTAAATAAAATAAAAAAATACGATATTCTTTGAAGTTTTCACTTACCTTAACAAGATTTGACTTTAATGAAGTCAGAATTCCTGAAAGTTTTTTACTAGAAGCATTTTTCATTTCGGCACACTTACTTGTACTTTTCATTTCTACACACTTCTTCGTATGTTTAATATCTGTAACATGTGAGTCACTTACCTTTAAATATTTATTTCCTTTTAATCTTTTCCTGGGGCACATTGCCCAACGATTTTTTCAAAATAAAACAACAAAAATCTTCGCTTTAGATAAGCGTTTTAAAAAAACGTGTACTAAAGTAAACACAAGAGAATCAAAACACAGCAGAATGAATGTGTTGAGTTGCAGGCTTCCTTCTGATCAACTCAAGCGCTTAAAATATTTCATGAGGCTTATTAAAAACAAAAAAATAAATGGTATGCATGAATTTAAAAATAAATGGGCGTGGCATGTGTCCATTTAAAAGTTGTTATGACTAAATTGCTGTTTGCAATTTTTTGAATAACTTTCGAAGTTTTTAGAGTATTGTCACGTGGTTAGTATCAAAATGTTCAGAAAAAATGAAGAACAAGATATATTTTTTTCGAAAATTCGAAAAAAAAAATTTTTAACACCCCTTAGACCCTTAAAGATATA